>BRDA01011123.1:17989-28272 GCA_036984385.1 Crenuchus spilurus | reverse complement strand
TTTAAGACAACAGTTCCTGACCTGGCAACTGTTCTGTGGTCTTTAGACACTCTAATTCGTTTTCTTTACAGGGTTTTTGAAATATTGTGTTTCGTTTATCCTTCTCCTGCTTTGTGAGCATCAAGGATTATTTTTCTCCATTTTAAACTGATTTGTTTTTGGTGTGATGCTTTCTCAAGTGAAAGGGCAAGACGCTTACTGAGCGTCTTACTAAGCTTACTCAGCTTTTATACCGAGAGTAAACCGGGAGATAATATCAACCCGGGTGATTTTTGTTTCTTTTGAAATAGTTCTGTTAAAGTATGCAAATACATTTTTTTTTACCTTTCTAAAGAAAACCAGAAGCTTTAGAAATGCTATGCTGAAAAATCCTTACTCTGTGATAAAAGGACTTAGTTAAGGTCAAAATTATTTATATATATAAACAAACATACACACTAGGGTTGGGACAATATGGCCTAAAATCAATATTGCGATATATTGAGCAGTTCACCTCCGTAACGATAAATGGACGATAATACTAATACACACATACCACAAAAATAAAGAATGTGTTAGGCCAACATAAATACTTCGCAGCCAGTTATATTGATGGTATAATTCCCTTTTTATTACCACTTTAATTCACTTTAAAACATAAATAAATGAAGAAAATGTCTTGGACAGAAAAGACACCATTAACCTCATTAGAACACTCACTCCTGAGGTGGTATTTAGAATTTACATCAAAAAGCTCCTGGTTTGTATGTTTACGGTCAATATGCTTTCTGATGTTGCATCCGTTCATAAGAACTTTGCACATAGGACATTTTTCCCGCATTTTCCCCAAATCGGTGAATAGTGCATCCTGAAACATGAGAAAAATTCTATAAAGTGTGGAGCCATAAAAATAATTGTAGGTCTCTGAAAGGCTTAGTAATAACAGTAACCGGCTTTTGACACAACAGTACAACATAAATTGTACAATATCTAACGATATATATAATTATATAAATATGATTAGGCCTCAAATGACAACAAGGTATATAAACCTTGTTGTGTAAACTGTTTTAAAAGTTGTAATTTGAGGCTTAATCATATGTGCAGTTTACAAAGTCTGATATTTATATAATTAGTCTGATATTTATATAATTATATACAGCTCTGACATGTTCAGCATTGTAGATAACTATTATGTGTTAGATATTGTGACTTATTGTACAGCCTATGTTGTACTGTTGTGTGAAAAGACTGATATTGTTTTGTTAACTGACTTACCTTCATGCTGGACTGCTCAGTTAAAATGTAGTGTGAGATGACTCCTAAATTTACTGGCTGATGTTGGCTTATAATACTCTATGGAGCAAAACGGGCAATGATATTTGTCGCAGCATGTGTCACATCGCTCATATATCGGCAACGATCTTCCTTCTTGTATGAAAATATGCATTGCAACACATATAACCGTCGGAAACCTCCTTTAACATTCACAGTTTACATGTGTTTACCGCGTATGCGCTGCCACTGGCGCAGAACTGCTGGCGTAAATCCGTGGCTCTGCGGCTCTGCAGTCAGACTATTCTCCATAGGGCCCGAACTGGTAGAGCAGCCTGTAGTCATGTGACTATAGTAGTCACATGACTACAGGCTGCCCTACAGACAGCTCGGAGAGCACCGTCTTAAAGGAACATGAACGTAGCTGACAAAAACGACTTTTTTAATTTTTTAAGACACCGAAAATACCGACATGGGCAAAATGATGTTGGTTATTGTCATAAATTTCGGCATAGGTAAATTTTCGGTTTATCGCCCAGGCCTAATACACACACACACACACACACACACACACACACAAAACGAATAGAGGGAATGTAAGGAATTTGCCAGTGAGTGTATATTTTGTTTGTATTTGTGAGTTCAAAGAAATGTAACTGATTGTATGGAATTTCATCATCATTTCATATCGACTGCAGACCACAGCACTGAACAATAGCAAATTTTGTGGCATCAAATATCAGATTGTGGGGTAAAACACGTATGTAGAATTGCACTGTGATTTACACACACAATACTGACACAGCCTACCTTCTGGAGTCAGTTTCGGCTCATAAGCTTTCCTCTTTTTCTGCTTCTCCTTCATCTTCATCTTTTTGAGAACTGAAAAAAGCAAAATTAAAGTATTCTTCTTGAGTCACAGCAATATATGGCCCACTGGGCATAAAAAAAAATACAAAACGCCATCGCCACCCCACACCCTCACCTTCCCCTCAGTCAGAGACTCACCGTCACTCATGCTGGGAGGGGGCGTGTCACCTTCAGAGTCATCCGGACTGTGGTCTCGATATCGACTGCCGGAGCCTCTACGGCCATCGTGGTGGCCTCCGCTCCGTCTGCGATCTCCAGAACCCCTCCGGTCCTTCTCTTCGTACTCCCATGTCCGGTCTCGGTCCTTTTTTGAACGCTTTGGGGCCGCTGAATGTCACAAAAAAAAAAAAATACTCAAACTGGACAAGAAAACCATTATTATGAACAACGCTAATCTAAAATTCTGCTAATATGCTAACACTAGATGATTATCATCATCAGTATTATTAAACATACAGTGATGAGATGCTGTAGGAAAACCTTTTTAAGCCTCATCTTAAACTGTCAAATCCTGTCACTTAGGACTAAACGTTTCAGATTCGGCATCTTTCCCTGTTGAAGTTCAGCTGCATCAGTTTTAACACCAGATTAAGTCCACAGAGGTTTGTCTCTAGACAGCTACATAATGTGATCTCATTTGTTCTCATAAATAAATGCAATAAAACACAATCCCCTCCATCATGCATGCGGGGGAAAGGCAACAACTGAAGCATCGATTTCACTCTCAAACCACTGCTGCAGTAACCTGGTACCAGCAAAATACTGAATACACAGCTGTGCACAAACACACGCAATCTGCTAGTTAATCCATGACATTCTTCTCTGCATAAACGAGGACAAACAGAGCAGCGGACATAATCAGTGTTAAGGTAGAACAAGAAAAAAAAATCATTTATAAAATGCAATAACTGACCAGATCACACACAGTCAGCTCACTTTGCTCTATGATTTTAATATGAACACACAGAGATGAGGAAAGTTATTATTTAGCAAACAACCTCAAACCTTCAGATTACATTAGCAATGCCTCGCTAATGAGTGTAACATGTCTGGCTCATATTACTGCTGCTTTCACATTTAGCTCATCGGTGTTTACTAAATTTAAGAGACATTAATAAACTTCTAGTTTTCAGCTTCTATTTATAATATGATCATTTAAATACTACAAAGACATTTCAGCTCCTTACCAATTTGGAATTTCAACAATATTACTAGTTTTAGCAATTTTGTAGCAATTTCATGAAATAATCATAATTAGGCATCAAATACTGCACTCAGCCAGTTACTTCTTATCATCATCAATATAATTCTTCATCAATTAATCACATTCACACACGATCATATCAGAAGATTATGACCATGCCTGGTTTAGAATGAACTCAGCCCGGGACGTCACGGATGTCATGTGACCAGGTTTACTGTATAAATAAGTGAGCAGTCAGCTGTGTCAGAGTGTAAAACCATCATCATGGACAGTGATGTGACTGGTGCTGATGATAATAGTGTAGCTGTTTTAAGTTTACTCAATGATTCCTTGTGTGTTCCTTCATATTCTGGATGACTTCAGGATTAATTTATAATGTAGGACATAAATAAAACAATAAAAACATCGAATGAGACTTTGAATGGTACTGTACACACACACACACACACACACAAACAAAAATAAATCAGACTTCTTCAGACTTCAGAGACTACAACTTCTATCCTTTACATTCGGTGGTTTTTAGGAAATCGTTTTTAGATAAAGATGAAAGGCTAATGTCACTCACATTCCACAGAATCGCCGTCATCGTCAGAGCTGACCTCGGCATACTTGGGCTTCTCGTTAACCGTACTGCGTTTGCGTTTGTTCATCTTCACCCTCTCACACAGAGGCATGGTGGACTCTATTTCTGCAAGCAGATGAGGAGGAAGCTCCTTGAGCACCGACTCATCAATCCCCCCTTAAAACAGGTTAATAAAGGACGTTACTCCTTTATTTAAATAAGTTCATGGGTCCACAAACTAATTTCTGCATAATATCACATTAGTGTTCGCAACACTGTTAAATGTACCAAATCACACGCAGCTTCAATTCCAGACGTCTTCACCTCTCATTTCCAAATTAAATAACAGATGTTTAATTAATTGTCAGACAATGGCCTTACCTTTCGAAGACTTCCCATAAGGTCTATTCTTGCTGGATTTGGAGCTGCGAGAGTTCCTATCCTTGATGATCTTCTGCACCTCATCATAGGAGAGCTTTTGGAGCACCACCACAGGTTTAGCTCGTTTGCTGATGTCCTCCACAAGACCCAACCTCTCCAACTTGACTCGTGGCTGGGTCCAGCTGTCCCCGGACCGTCGGGTGTCTGCCACTGCTGGTATGTTCCCATCCTTATCACGCTTCAGCTTAGGAATGACAAAGTTCTTCAATGCACCAGACTTACCACCCAGAAGGTAATCGGGGAACTCGCTGGTCTTGCTGTCAGTGGAGGGCTGCTTGGTGCCATCTGAGCGGTTACGGTTGCCATCAGAGAGCCGTCTATCCTCTTTGCTGTTGGGGGATTTGACATCAGGACGGTCAGATCGCTGCCGGCCCGAGTCTGGTCCTCCTCTACTTTCCTGCTTCACCCGTGGACTGTCAGGCCGGGAACGCTGTTCAGGAGACCGTTTGTCCCGGTGCTCTTTGGACTCGGGCCGATGCTTTCGCTCCCGGTTGTCTCTGTTCTCCCGTTCCCTGGTGTCTCTGTCGCGCCCGTGTCGATCATGTTCTGCCCTACCTTTTGGTGTGTCTGGCCTACGAGTTTTGGAGCCATCGTTGTCGCGATCCTTATCCTTCTCACGGTCTTTGTGTTTGTCCTCTCTGTGGCTATCCCGCGAGACCTCAGAGCGACTTTCATGTTTTCGTGGTGTCTCAGCACCACGTCCCTCAGGCCGGACCTTGTCAGGCTTACCATCATGTCTGTGTTTTGATGTATCTGACCGTTTGTCTGAGCCCTGCGTTTTGCCTGTTGAGTCCCGCCGGCTGTCATTTTTGTGTTTCGGTGTCTCAGGGCGGCCATCTGAAACCGTTTTCTGTGGCGTTTCTGCCCTCTGCTTAATGACCTCGGGTCGACCATCCACTGACTTCTGCACCTCTCCATCAGTTTTTGACTTGAGCCGCAAGACTCCAGCTGGGTCAGAGCCATCTTCAGGCCAGCGCTGTGCCTCTAGAGCAGGTGTGGGGCAGGAGTCTAGTTGCCCCTCTGCCCTGCCTGCCTGCTGCAGGTCTATACTGACCATCAGGGCTGGTCTGTTAGCCCCATTGCTGGCAGCACTAGCCTCCTGAGGTGCCAATTTATTCCCAGCACTGCCCCCACCACCCACCCCTGGCCCTCCCGTGGCACCTGCTGTACCACCGGCACCAGGCTCCTGAGGGTACGAGTCCTGCTTTCGCTTCTTCAGAGGTTTGTCTAAACAAAACACATCAAAGTTAATTACACTCATACATATATATCTAATATTAACGGGTTACAAGGCATGAGATCAAGTAAGATCAAAAAAGCTAGAAAATGATCGTTTCACTTCAGTAAAACCTCTTCACTAATCTTTAAAAGCTTAGGCCAACATCAAACACACACACACACACACACAACAAATTTGCCAAACCTTACAGATGTAGAGGATTACAATTATAGTGAGTAATATCCTATAAATCAACGTGATAAACAGGACCTGTATTTATAGTCTGTTCTAAGATCTGCTGATCACAGTCACACATTACTGAACAATCCTCAGTAAGGCCCAAACGTTCAGTTACCACATTCAGATCTCCAGCTGTGCTGGAGTGCTTTCTTAACGCCATGTTCAGAGGAAGATCACTTTCATGTTTTGGCTTTGTTTGGGTTATGCGCTGTTAGAAAAAGGCAGCGCTGAATTTGAGGCAGAGCAGGTAAGAAAGATAATATAATGATCCTCAAAAACCTTCAAAACAGTTATTCAAACACAGATGTGCTATCTCTCTGTTTTTGTTGATGGTGGTCAGCCACATGTGTAACAAAACCAACTCAAACTTGTGACTGCTTGTAGAAGAACATTTACTCTGTAACAGTAAGCTGAACTGAAATCTGCCAGTTACTGTTTTCATCATTTCTGTTATAATGTTTAGTCAGTGTGCTCTGGCTTTAAATAAAAAGGCTCAATGACACTTCTGATTTTGCTTTGATATCAAACTGGTGCATAATCTCCCTCACACACACACACACACACACACACACACACACACACACACACGAAAGGGGACATGAAAAAAATCACATTTAGTGTTTTTAGATCAGATGTGCCTACCAACCCACAAACTGAAGAAAAGAGGAAAAAATGTCCATTTTTGGTGGGCAGTCGGTCTTAAAGCAAGAAATTATTTCATTTATTATAATTTCAGTTATTTCATTCATATTTACAGAGAGAACCATACAAAACACACACAGCATCAGAATACAGGAGAGTGATGGTGTGTGTGTGTGTGTTTCAGCTCTTTGCTGAAAGTGGGCAGGGTTAGCAGTGTTTCATTTACATTAAAAAATCATCACACAGGGTTACATGACGACTAACCACTGAAGTATTTCCCTTAGACCTTCACATAACTGTGGAATAGAAGCATCCTATGGGACCTTTAAACATACATACAGAAAAAGCAAAGTATCACAGCAGCACAGTGTCAACTTCACCAAGAAAAAACTCTACTGAACACTCGCCAACTGTGGCAGGCTAAGCTGCAAACAAAAAAACCTGAAACCTACCTTTATCCTGAACCTCTTTGGACCCACGCTCGCGCTCAATGGCAGACTCTCGCTCTATCCTCTCAATCTCAGCCAGAGCATCCATCTCTGCCTCGTCATAGGGCGTCCCACTGGCTCCTGTGTGCTGCTTCCCTGTGGGAGCCCCCGTGTTCTGCAGCACTGGTACCTGCTGGTACCCCGACTGCTCTGGGAGGCACTGACCTGCTAGCCGTTCCTGGGGATTCCGAGGGTATGGCAGGCTGTTGCAGGGCAGTTCATTCTCGGCATCAGAGCCGTGCTCCACACCATGCGCGAGTTCAGCCGACTGGTCCGTCTCCGACGACTTGACCCTTGACAGCTTCAGCGTGAGCTTGGTGGAGTCCTTGGAGGGAGAGCTGACAATGTCGTACATGGCGCCCTTGTCTCCTTCCTCCTTAATCATTTTCTTTTGCTTCTTTTTCCGGTCGGGCGAGTCCATGAGAAGGTCAGGAGCAGCATCCCGTGGTGAGGTATACGGGGGCGGAGACTGGAGAATGAGAGGTGGCCGAGATCCAACTGAAAATGAAAGCAACACAAACCTGTTGACTGCTGGACTGGAGATGGCTGCGTGGGTTCACCCACATGGCACACTGAAAAGCCAACATCTCTGCTTTCATTATGACAGAAACACAATTATGACAGGCAATAAGTCCATACATCAACAGTTAAAATCTACCTTTGGGAGTCCCTTCACTTCCAGCAGGTGAGCATACTGATTGGGGCGATCGGAGAGGGAAGGAGGCGTTTCTGATGGAAGCATCACTCTCCTAAAAAAGTCAGGACACACTGATTGAGCTCTACATTTATCAGCACTTGCACTTTAACAGGCTCTCTTAACTTAAGCTATGACCAAACCTGTCACTTCACACTTCCACATAATGTTTCCAAGCATCTGCTCACCTCACTTCCCAGTCTGTGGACGATGTTCATGTACTCTTCACTGGAGCAATGCCGCGCATTGTGGTTGGCTGAATTACTTGACATCTGTCCAGACACCTTATTGTCGTGGATGTTCCTCATGCCACCAGGCACCATGGGGCTAGCAACAGACACTGCAGAGCAAATCGCACCATGATTACACTGACTCAAATATCTAATTAATAGGGTCTTCGGTGAGCTGGCATGGGAAATTGTTGATGAGACCAAATGAGACCAATGTCTCAGAGTTCACGTTAATTACAAACTGAACTTTTCTATTGTTATTGAATATCAACAATCCATTCAAACTTCCTAAATCTAAATCAAATCTGCACTCTGACTGGCTGACAGATTAGGGTTATATAATGATTAGGGTTGAGCTGGATACTCGTTTCAGACAAGTGTCTGGTACTGATAAAGCATTTGTGACGAATACGATCAAGATACGAGTAAAACTAATCAATATCCGTGCTCGTGCTGAAAGAAAATCCTCAGTGGGTAACCAACCGTCTTCACGATCTGAGATTGGCCAGTCACACAGAGCGCCAGCCCCTACATGCACACTTTAATCAATCATTTTTAACTTTGTGTGGGAAAAAAATGCCAAGAACGTTAAGTAGTAAAAATAAATAAATAATTGAAAGAAAAAAAATCAGTTTGATTATAAAATTAAAAATTAAAAAAGGAAATCGTGTTGAGTATGACAACTATTGTTCATAAATAGTAAATAGTTCTCTTTTGTGATCAAAAACATTGATTTGAATCTCAATGTTGAGGCTGTTCTGTAAATAGTTTTCAAATAAACAATACATATAGCAGCTTCTGAACAATATCAATTTCAGACTTAAAATAATGTACTGATTTAAGCCACACCCACTTCCAGTTTAGGCCCCGCCCACTCCAAGTACAGATACAGATCATTTAGATGGTTGAACAAATACAGATATAATGGTGTACTCGCTCATCCCTAACAATAATGAACAATCATTTTGGGCCATGTAATAGTTCATATTAAATTTCACATAATATACAGTGACATTTATTAATATAGATAGAATTTTACATTTAATTCTATTAATTTTTATTTGATGCAAAAACCTTAAGACACTTTGTCTTAGTCACACAGGGTCTCAACCACTGAATGTCTTGTACTTGATATGTAATGGTACTAGTCTTGATACCCTTAACTCTAACTCTCATCAAGTACATCACTACAAACTAGGGATGTCCCGATCACGTTTTTTCTGTTCCCGATCCAGTCATTAATTTTTTAGTGTCTCCCGATACCGAGTCTCAAACCGATACTTCTATTTTCTAGATAAGAACTAGATAATACTCCTCACACAGTGCACCACACATTACATTATAGTTAATACAATTAATCCAGTGTTTATATTTAACAACTGCAATGCTTTAGGGAAAAACTGCCAGCTTCCAAACTATTGTTGTGTGTTTCCAAAAGCATCTAAAAGACGCTGAAAACCTGTATTCTCTACCACAGCGATCGGCTGGTCATCCAAAGCAGTGAATTCAGTGACACTCTGATGTTCTTGGCCGTAGCGCTGTCTCGAGAGAACTTTTCTATTAAAACTTTCTGATAGAGAAGATTACTTAGGTACGGCCTTTAACTGAGCTGTCTGAACAAACTCACTGTATTCTGTTAAATGTTGATTTTTTAGGTGCCGTATTAAATTTGTAGTATTAAAATTAATAGGCAGGGCAGTACTCCGCCGCACTGAAGGGGGGCGTACATGAGCTAATGGGTGCTTGTTGCTGCTGTGCTTTTACAGAGGCGAGTGAGAGTGAAGAGCACGGAGGGAGCAGAGCAAATGCCGCTTTCTCTCGCTGATGTAATTGTAACGTTTTTTCTTAACATACACACACACAGGTAAGGTACGTATTAAAGGTGTGTGTGTGTGTGTGTGTGTGTGTGTGTGTGTGTGTGTGAGAGAAGAACGCTGACGAGATAAAAAAATAACCAGTAGCCAATTGAATAAGCTCCCTTTTGGGTTTATATGTTTGTAAATCCGACTCTACAGGAGTCAGTGCCTCACCAACCATGAACCTCACCGCACGTCACTGTATTAAATGCAGATCTGCTACTACCACCTTGTGAAACACTCATATTGCAGACATTACACTTCACTGTTGGACTCGTATCGCTTTCTAATTTGAAGTAATTCCACACAGCAGACATTATAAACACGTTCTGATACAAGCTCTGCTCTCGTTTTACGACTTTTTTGTTTACGACAAAGATCGGGCTTAGGTTTGTGTTCAGAAAAGCCGATACCGATCAGCAGTGATATAACGGATCTCGGATTATCCGTGATCCGTACGGATCACACCTCACGGATCGGTACACGCATGAACCGCGGATCAGTTCTCAAAAGTTTAACTATGACCTTGTGGAATGCAGATTTAGTCATTATTACATAGTTAAAGTGATAATTTTAACAC
>BRDA01011123.1:0-17979 GCA_036984385.1 Crenuchus spilurus | reverse complement strand
CTGACGAGATAAAAAAATAACCAGTAGCCAATTGAATAAGCTCCCTTTTGGGTTTATATGTTTGTAAATCCGACTCTACAGGAGTCAGTGCCTCACCAACCATGAACCTCACCGCACGTCACTGTATTAAATGCAGATCTGCTACTACCACCTTGTGAAACACTCATATTGCAGACATTACACTTCACTGTTGGACTCGTATCGCTTTCTAATTTGAAGTAATTCCACACAGCAGACATTATAAACACGTTCTGATACAAGCTCTGCTCTCGTTTTACGACTCCTTTGTTTACGACAAAGATCGGGCTTAGGTTTGTGTTCAGAAAAGCCGATACCGATCAGTTAAAAAATGCCGTGATCGGCCCGATTCCGATCTTTAAGATCGGATCGGGACATCCCTACTACAAACCCTTCTTGACATTAACATCTCATCTTATAAAATCTGATCTGTAGACAGAAGAGTAACATCACACCACAGAAACACACAAACATTAGTAATAATACATTAATGAAATGTTCATATAAATGGGAAATATGCTAATTAACAAACATGACCACAGTATTATTCAGCAGTGTTATAAGGAACAGTTCACTCAAACTTTTTGCTAACAAACACTAGAACTCAATAGTTACTTAAACATCCTAGAGGTTTCTGTAAAAACACATCAACCAAAATGTCTCTGAACCCACTCAAACCTCATCCAGATCTTAATGAAGGTCTCAGACCAGTGGATGTGGTTTACGACATGATATAAAAATCAACACTTACAGCCAAAAGCACAATGCTGAGCAGGCTGAGAGTTTTATAAGTTACAAAAACATCCAAGCTATTTCAGAGACTACAGACTTCTAGTGCTAACATTAGCCTCTCGGCTCCATTTCTCAACTAAAGAAACAACATTTGAACTCCAAACCTGTTCTGCTGATCTCTGGTAAGTGAAAAATATGTAAATGTAGATTCTGGGTGAAGCACTTCATGAAAAAAGTGATGCTGTGTATAAACTTGAATGTGTTTTAGAATTGCTAGCAGTACTCTGGCAAAAATATAAAGCACTCCATCAGAGCTCCTGTGTCAGCGTCAGCTTCCTGAACTTACAAATACAAAAAATCATACAACTGAAATAAAAAATACTACATTACAGCTGCCATTTGCACAAGGAGCTTCTCAATCACTGTGAATCCAGCTGCTGCAAATAAACCCACCTTGTTGGATCTGTTGGTGCTGAGAGTAGCTGGGAGGGTGAGGGTACTGCATATAACCGGCTGGGCTCTGTGGGGCATAGGGGCTGGGCACGGGGCTATTCTGTTGGGGCATGAACCGGGCCCCAGAGCCCGTCTGAGGCTGAACAAAGCGACTGTTGGCAGACAGAGAACTGGTCACCATAAAGACTGCCTCCTAAGACTACAAAAGCATCTTATGTAATCAAAACTGCGATGGGAAATATTCAGCACAATACCTAGGAGGGCTGGGAGTAACAGTGGTTTGCTGGAAGTTTGTGGATGCCGGGCTTCCATGCATGGAATTGTGAGACATCTTGTATGGCGGCATCATTGGCTGTTGCATTATACCTTCAACAGCAAAAGAACATAAAACAGTTATTTCTAAAATAAACCAGTGTATGATAATCAATAAGTCTATAAATGAAGGTTTAAGTCACATTAGCCAAAATTCTCATTTTAAGCAATTTTACAAGTGAATTACATGCATTTAACTGATACATATTTGGTCTAAAATTCATTCAACATGTTCACATGCACTTGTGTTGGATAATTAAAAAAACTCCAGTGTGTGTGTGGGACAGTAATCAGATTTCTGCTTTACAACTGGCCAATAAGCAGCACGTGACTAATGTAAGCTTCCACAGACACCACTCATCCTACAGCTTTCTCAATCTCACTGCAATAATAAAGTGAAGCTTTCTTTTGAACATGTATTCTTCCTTACTTAGACATAATTATGAGAGTGTTTAATTGGCTGCCTGGTTAATTCAGTTGAATGTTTCAGTTTGTAGGATTACAGTTTGTAATCTGCATTGTGTGTTTGTGCCCACAGGGCCAGTAAACGCATAACAGCTCATTTACAGGCACACCTGCAGGCAGCCCAACCAGTGAGGGTGCTGTAAAACAATGCTAGAGCTCCCCCTTGTGTCAATTTCAATATTGTACAGACAATAAGGCATGACTGATAAATCTACCCTCTCACCAGAAGTTCGCAAATTTTACTTTTCATATTTATGTTCTCTAAGGTGCAAAAACAAGGACACATCAGCTATCAGCATTATATATCAGCCATCCATCACCCTGAACCCTCAACATCAACCACTAAAAAGCCCATGCTAGTCAAATACTAGTCTATTTTATCTGTGATCATGTATAAACATCAGTTTGAGTTTTCTCATAATCTAGAAGACGAATATTCAAATTCTTAATATCTTCAACCATATAAGTTTCAGCGTCACTCAGTTCTTGCCATCTGTGCTGCTTTAAAGTCTGCTTGATGTACCAGGACAGCAGCTGGACCGAGAATGATTTAAATCCGAGTAAAGCTATACATGTACTGAGAAATCAGCATCCAGCTCTCATCATCAGGTTTTTATGCCTTAACCTGAAATAAGAAATTAGAGTGTGCCATTTAACTGACCACAATAATAATCAGATGAATATAGAAACCAGAATATGACTGTGATTATTAAGTGCATGTAAACACACAATGATTAAGACAAAAATCTTATTTACACAACTCAGTAAGACACGTTTGCTGTCCTGAGCCTGTTTATTTAGTCCTAATCTGGAATTACAAGGTTTACTGGTCATCACTCTGCAACCTGCACTAAACCATCACACACTAAAGAAGCACTCTGGAGGCTACATATCTTACCTGAGCAGTTACGTTTAAGATTAAGGGCAAAATACTGTCAACTTTTAGCCCAAATCACTTCTTTAACATGGAGTTCAATACCATCATTTTGTCTTGCCATTGGTTCATTATGAGGAAAACCAGCATTACAACACATGTTACTAACACAACGGACAAGTTTAGGGGGTTTTAGGACAAGGACATGAAATACATTAGAATGTACATAAGAGTACAATTCAGACACTGCTTATTGATTCACTGTTGAAAACAACATGAGGAGCACTAGTGTGGGGCACATCTCTGGATCAGAAGCACTTCAATGGACCTTCACTTGTAGTGATTAGCAGAAATGTTTACAAATGAAATTGGGAACCAGATATCAGTGACTGATATTTGATATAAATGAAGAACAAATTGTTACTGGGAACAAACCAAAATTGGGGCAGATAATTTGTGTTTTATTTTTAGCTTGCACAGTGGGGCATTTTTCCTCTTCTAGCCCACACAGCATCCTCCGCTGGCCACGGTGAGACTCTCTGCATTGACTGCTAATGGCCATAATGTGGCTTGAATTGTACATAACATTGTTATATTAAAATATTAATTATTTGTTACTATACTCGACCCATAAATTTCATATTGGTGGATCTCTAACTGAAAGTAATCTGAAATGATCTGAATGAAGTAGAAAATTATTCTCATCAGAAACAGTATTAGTGTGGTACGATATCAGAACCACAGAATATACATCTATAATACAGTAAGACAGAAATATATCCTTAATAGATACTCAAATATTACTGAAAACTGACCACAGGAACTTAAAAATCAATCACTCAGCTCTGTTTAGTAACTTCTGAGTCATTCAGGAGAGAGCATGAGAACAGGGCTCTACTGCTCAAGTCTGGCAGAGCTGAACTAGGCCTCAGACTGTGCTCCTCATGTGTCTTCTCACTGCCCTAAACCCAATATCGGGTGGGCATACTTTTCTCCCTGAAGATGTTGGGGTTCCTGGACAGCACCGTCTGCAGCAGCACCGGCATGTCTCCCTCCGGGTCATCACTGCCCAGGTTGTCCTTTAGCTCTCTGTGATGAAGAATAACAGAAGAACCTCTCAATGAACTTTACTGAAGCATACTGGTCTAGTTTTTTCCTCCACAAAAGCGCTTCTTCTACAACACTGCAGAAACGTTAGGCACCTTTATTTCTGAGGGAGTTAAAAAAGGGAGACTTTCAGAGCATCATCGAAATCTTCAGAATCTGAATGGCATCTAAGCACTGAAAATCCCAGGATGCAGACAACAGAGCCCACAAAGCTGCAGCATGGGTGGAGTACAGAGAAATGGGATACTCACATGTGCTCTGTGGAGACCTGGTTGAGGCTGTGGGCCAGCTGGGAGACAAGGTTGTCGTCCCTGCGGGCCAAGAGACAGTTGACCTCCTCAGCAATCCTCCCATTGTACAGCAGGCTCTTAGTGGTGGTGGCAGGGAGAGGTGAAGGCAAGGGCAGCTGGTTTAACACTGAAAAAACAAAAACATCAGGTCAAGGCTTTATTCACCATGTTTTCTTCTGTTGTATGAAAAAAGGACACTGAAAATGAATCAAGAAATTGGAAATGTACATGGGGTAGGACTCACAAGTGCAAAATTTAGCAACAGCAAACATAACTGTAATTCCCCATTGTGAGGCTTATGCTGGGATAGACCAAAGCTGATCGCTTTTCACGTCTGTGGTCTGCATTCACGAGGCTGGTAAACTATTACTGCAGGGTTCCTGCAGGTTTCAGAGAGTTAAATTTAAGACCAAAAACACTCTAATTCTATATAGAGAGGTGAAACAAGCCATCCATAAGCTGCAAAAACAGAAAAACCCCATCTGCGAAATTGCTACAATATTAGTAGCGGCAAAATCTGTATTTTGGTACATCCTGAGAAAGAAAGCACCGGTGAACTCATCAATGCAAAAAGACCTGAACGCCCACGAAAGACAACAGTGGTGGATCACAGAACAATTTCTGCTGAGACGAATAAAACTAGCTTTGATACGGATTACATGCATAAGATTTGAGCTCGACATGTTGTCGGGTGTCACAACAATAAAATGTGAATAAAGTACGTGCGTTAAACACCAGCAGCTTCACAAACACTGTGCGTGTCCGGCACCTTTTGCTTTGCACTTTATACCACATAAGAATATATATATTTGCTTGTTGAAAAGGTTTTGCACCTGAAATAGCGAGTTACTTACAACTTTTTCAGTTCCTTAATGAGGCTTTACATCCACTCATAAGAACAATGTAAGTATATATAAGTACACTTATAACAATTTAAAAATACAACCAACTAATGTCATTATACAGATTTATTTTTTATTTATTATTATTATACATTTATAATTTGTCAATGTTTCACAGCAAATACGATCTGAGCTTATCCAACCTTCCACAAAACAGCTGCCGCGTAGTTGCAGGACCCAACCCTGCAATGCACGAGCAACCCAGTGTCTCAATTACTCCGGTTTCCCTTAGCATTAGCATTAGCCACGCCTGGTGATTACCTCGGCTGACAGTCTGACTCGGCTCTACCTCAGCTTTAAATGAAGTCGCCGTGTTTGTTAAACACTACTTTACCTATTTTGTTGCTATAAAGGTAGTTGTATGCCTCTGTGCTCTTATAGTTCCATAGTTCTTCGCCATCTACACTCTCAGAAAAGACAAAGTAGTTCACTATATCAGTATAGCTAACGTCAAGCCAGTCTCATGTTATCTTCACACACTGTTAGCATGGAGGGATGGGCTACTTTCAAAACACAATCACCACAGCGTTTTAATTTGTCCTTACTGTGCAACACTTAGTATTTTTGGCCATGTTTCAGAAAAGAGCAGCAATGAACATCCGCTTTTCACAATATAAACACTCTAACCGGAAACCAAAAACCGGCTTCATATGTGAATCTCGGGAAAGGTTACAGCTCAGGAAAATAGTGGATAACGCCATATCCAATAACACCGGGGAAAGTCACTAGTCGGGGGAAAAAAAGTAGCTAAAACTAGAAACTGCTAAATTGCTAATTCACTTGGCTACCAGTGCTGCCAGATCTCGCAATAGAAACAAACAACCATCTCTATGAAAACAGGCCCAAAATAAGCCCAACTGGCAACCCACCACATTCTGTTAAACAGAAGCTGCTTTTAAACACTTTTAATATAAACATTTTGAATAACTTACATTATTTTTAAAAATTCTCTGAATAACTTAAAATCTTTTAAGCTCTTATCAAAATAAAAGTGCATTTTGTTCGGTGTATTTTGATCTCATTGTCCGTCAAAGTGGAAGCAATAAGTTCTCCAAGATGGTCTACAGCACTGATTGATGTGTGGTGAGCTGCGAGATAAGAGTTTCACTCAAAAAAAGCCAAGCCCCCAAAAAACGCAACCCGTGACTCACGAGATTTGCAAGCGACTTTAGAATAAACAAGTCCTACGTCGCTTATAATAAGCGGATTTGGCAACACTGTTGGCAACAGACGTGTTATGAGGTTATCATGGGCTTTGTAGTTCCCCAAAGCGGAAGCCCCCCCCCGTAGAGAACAGAACTACATTTACACTGATGCATTGAGTCGAAGTACTGTAATGTACTGATCATTAGTTACACTCCTTCGATACTTTATCCTAAATGATAAAAGCTTAAACTTATTATGAGTCATTGCTCAGACTGACATTTTACCTGCTGCTGAATTTTAAAACCACCACAGGCTGCCTGGTCTATTTGTGAATGTAATGATCATCAGCTTGCACCATGATGGAATGCTGTGTAAAGACTGGCTATGAAAATCTCCTTTGTTGCCTTTAGAAGTTTAAAAAAAGGTAACAAAGCTATTCATTAAATGTGAATGAAGTGAAAAATAAAGCACTTTAACCACACAAACACACAAAGTAAGTCATTAGGCATAGAGATCACATTTGTGTAGGACATCACTCAGTGAAATGCACGTTCAGATGTACAGTTACAGTGTTTAGACTTTAGGGTTGAGGTTCGCCACAAACTGAAATCATAAACAAATGTTAGCTGCAGTTTTCTGTCATCTTCCAATTATTTGTACAGTCAGCCTGAGCTCAGAAAAACAAAGTAAAAAAAAAAAAACGGCACTTCTGCAGGCAGCCTTATCAGTGTGATAAACAAAGAAAGAGCTCCCCCTAGTGTTAACTTCACCACTATGAGCAGATAAAGACATGGCATACATCTATTGTAAGAAATATTTTTTTGCTCTATATTTATATTTCATCAGAAAAAAGATAACACGCCATCGACATTATGTATATCGTCCATTAGGCACCAATCTTTATCTCTAAATAATAGCACAATTATATTGTGCCACTGCTCTGATCACGTCAGCTCAGGTGTTCTAAGATTTCAGCATACGTTCCATTAACATCACAAGGTGCGACACCGGCTGAAGCATCTTTATCAACTCATTACCAATAATGCTGTCGAATGTCTCTGTGCTCATGAAGGAGATCACAATCCAACTTGTTACACAACTAAGTGAACACCCAACTGCTCAGTATGTCACTCTGCAAAACAGTGCGAGCCATGCTGCTCAATCGTGCCAGGGAGCCAGCACGTTCACAGAGCCAATCGCATTCCCTCTGGGTTCTCCTGGCACAGACAGCAGCAGGGCACACCTTCACAGTACTCACTGTTTGTCGCTCAGGAGACCATAAAACAAATATTATACCAAAGAGCTTTATAAAAATCACAGAGCATGCATGAGAACCTTCCCCTCCACACAAAATAGAAAATGTCTGTGAAGCCAAAGTGCAGGGGCTGGTAAATAATCAGAAAACCCTTATATAAAGGCTTTCTGATGTGCTTTGCCTAGGAGTTCAATAACTGTTAATAGGCCTGTATAACTGTGTATGTGTGTGTGTGTGTGCGCGTTACGTACAGTCAGTGAGGCTAGCAATCCCAGCAAGAGTGGTAATGGGAACATGAGGCATATCCCCATTCATGCTGAAGATGAGGGTGGGGGGTCGTGTCGATGCACAGGATGCTCAATGTCTCTGCTCTCCAACCAGCCTTCACATCTCCCTTGTGCTGAAAGAGAGGAGAGGAAAAAGAATGTGATGAAAATCATGAGCAAAGACGACAAACTGACAAACATTTTGGGATACCCAACAAAACAAATTTTCTATTTTATCTACCTGCTGAGATCAATTCTAACACATACTATATGGACAGAAGTACTGGGACTCCTGGTCATTCATCGTTTCTTATAACCAAGACTATTATAAAGTCTTATAATATTATTAGTAATTATTAATATATTATAATTAGTAATATATTAATTAATTAATAATATTATAATAATTAGTAATATATTATTATTATTAATATATTATAATATTATATATTCTTCTTTTGTAGAAGTTACTGTCTCTACTGTCCAGGAAATGCTCTACTAGACTGTGGAGCACTGCTGTGAGGATTTCACTGCATTTAGCAACAACGTTAGTGAGGTCAGTACATTGGATTATCACCAGTTCCACATCATCCCAAAATAATCCCAAAAGTTCTGGATGGAGCAAAGAAGACTGTTGCACTGACCCACACCTCAATGCTCGGGGTCTTTATACCCCTCTATCCCACACCTGGCATTAGACATGGTGCAAACAGATTCATGTTTAGTCCTATTCTACTGGCAGTACTTCATCTGGGTCAAAGTAAACTAGCAACATTTATTAGAAATGGTGTCCACAAACTTTTGGACATAGTGGTTTTCATCATTAATCCATTCTGAAGTGCCTGATAACTGAAACAAATGATAACTGAAGCAATACTGTTCATTTTGTGGAGCACTTAAGCAGCACTAGTTTAAACACTTATTGTAAAGCTGTAAAGCTCTTATATTGTGTATAATTGTGTATCTTTCCTTCTTTCTAGGTATTAGTGATGGTTTAGTTCTAACAGTGTCTGAACTGAAGAGTAGTTTGGACTCTAATCTGTCTGTACTAGCTGAGATTCTCTTAATGGAGACAAAACACTGTTGGACATCGCTCTGGATAAGAACGTCTGCACAATGCTGTACACAAACAATATTTTCCATATAAAATGTAAATCCAATTAATTCATTCCAAATACTCCAAAATATTTACAAAAAACATTTTATATAGAATAACTAGTTCTACATACAAAACAATGAAAAATAAATACAAAAGAATAAAGAAATGGATAAATGAACACTTAACATGAACCGTTTTTGAGTGTGCCGGTGTGATCCAGCTGGCAGCCTTTGTTTTGTACACCAGTTCTCAGCTGCTATGTTTTCACACTCGTTTCAGGTACTGTACGTTTCAGGTACTTTAGTGTGACATTTTGTTTTGAGCATCATCCACGAGAAACAATGCCAGAATGAACAACAAACACGTGAGTGACAGACAAATGCATGGGTGAATTTTTTTGTTTTCCCAAAATTAGCGTTGGGTCACGTGGGCCGACGAGAACCAGGTGAATGAACCATAACTGGGACAAAATTTCCTCCAAAAATGTTGACGATAAGCACATTGTATGATAAGCAGGGCAAAGGATAACCGAGGTTTCACTGTATAGCATGCGTGTGTACATAAACATTGATTACTGGGCTGTTAAAGAATATTGATAGACTTGAATAATCACGTTTTCATACTGATTCTCAAAAATAGTGTACATGTATGTAGTTTACACAGCTGACCACCTTCCTAAAATCAGGGTTTTTTTTAAATCACCTTGCTTACAGTATCAAAATACACTGAATCATAACTGTACCATGTGCTGTACCACCAGGTTCTTACTGATATACAGCACAAACTGATTATTCCTTACATCAACTCTTCCCAGCACTCAAAACAGATTTAACTTCAGGACTTGTAACACCTTTTATTAAACTGAGGTGCTCTGACTGGCAGAGAAAGTAGTGTAATAACCAGGACACTGCCTACATGCAGTTTTAAATGGGTAATGAGATCATCTTATTATGAACATGCTGGAAATGCACAATGATCAAAGAAATAAACAAATAAATAGTCACATACTTCAAACTCCAATGAAATCAGTGACAAATACAGAAAGCAGATCTTCCACAGTATGAAGCAGAACCAAAGGCAGTAATAACATTCAGTGTAAACTTTTCCTTATAGCAATCCTTTATGATTCAGGTAGCTCAGAAACCGTTTAAGAGGGTGCAGACAAACATTTTAGCATTATTGTACTAAAGTACTGAGTATAGTGTGACTATTAGTATGTCTAGAACATTTATAATGCATGTTTTATTTCAAAGAGAGTCAATCTTCACAATGATCACACTACACAGACTCGGCACTTAAATTTGCCAATCACGTCTATACTTTAACTTCCAATATTTATAAAAACAAATCGCACTATTCTGGCACCATATTTTTCTGCATTGTGTTGAAGAGCTGTATATGGATTACAGAAATCAATTTTTAAACATCAGACATGTTAGTTAATGTCACTGTTACAGACAGTGACTACTGTTTTTAGTTTATAGCCAGAATAAGGTTTTGGTGTAGAATATACTGCACTTGATACCAGTATCAAAGTCAAAATGTTTGAATTGTGACAATCATAGATCACACAGTGAATAGAAAAATTAAAAGTAATTCAGAAATAAAACATGCAGGAGAGTAAGATTAAGGCCTGGGTTAAGGTAAACAGAGTTCAGCAATATGGCAGAAAACACAATATTGCATTACAATATATTTTTCACCACACAGTACACCAATATTGACTTTTTCACACAGCTGATCAGTCCGATCACAGTGAAAAAGAACAACTAATGCAATATTTAAAGAATTACTATTAAAACTGTGTTAATTTTATAACATATCTGTATACACAATGTTGCATTAAAGCCAGATAAATGAAATGTTCTCTTTGTAATGAAATGAACAGTAAGTCAGCATTCTTTAAGTACTGACAATATGCACAATATGTTCAGAAAAGTTCACTGTAGTGTAAGAATATCACAATAACAATAGATATTGTTATGCTGCTCATTCCCAACAACCATACATTACAACTGGAAGCTATTCCACTCCATTGAGAAAATAATTAGGAAATCATAATTGTTCAAATGTCTTAAAAACATAACCATAGGCTATAGTGAAGGCTTTTAGAGTGAGCATCTACAAAGCAGGAAGTGATTGACGCTGATCCTGCATTTAAAACACAAACTCTGCCAACAGAAAATCACAGCAAAGCAACCACAAAGTTACCCATCAAACAAGAGAGGACCTCAAGTACAGCCTTTATCTAAAAGTGATACCATCAATGGGGTTGGGTGTCAGTAAACTCCAGCAGGCATCTAACAGACATCTTTAAAGGCAGAAATGTCAGGAAGCATTGGTTCTAAAACATAACTGACAACCTTACGCAAGTCACTGTCCTGGTGGGACCTGGGGAGCATTCCACAATGCAGGATTTCTTTGTTTAGATAATGTAAGCCCAAAGTCAAACCTGTCCAATGGGGAAAAAAGCATCAACATATTCCTACTGAACCATCCTCAAAGTTGGGCTTAAGCTAACTGGCAGACTTCTGCTTTGTGGAATACCCCAGCAATCTGAAAACAATTAAACACTTGACTACATATCTTGAACAGACACTTGACTCCACAATAAAACAGTCAGAGGGCACAAGAGCATCTGTATACAGCACCATCCATCCTACTACAGCGTCAGGCTGCAGTGATCCCAGCAATTAAAACAGCAAATATCTTACTAAACTCAACCCCTGATTAGGCTGCAAAAGACAGACATTTAGTCTCCAAAAATCATCTATATTACACCATGACATTACAACACATCATATTAACTTATAAATACAACAGGACAAATGAGCATCAATACCAGCTCAAAACACTCAACGGAAGCTGCATTTTTATACATGATGTTGGACAACATGTGCAGGTCAGCTGTGCATTCCTGATATTTAATAAATACATAAATCTGGGGAGTGGGGTGTCTGACCACTGGAGGTCGACTGCCTAACTGGGTCCTGTAGGGGTGTCACAATAACAGAATTTTGGCCGTGTCACAACCCATAACACCAACTCAATACTGTCGCTTTAAAATTAAAAACATTACATGTTTGACAGACACATTTCTACATTAAAAGTTATTTCTATCTAATCTGTTCTTTTTTTTAAATGCAATCCATACAGAACCCTTCGGTCATAAACAAAACCGCACTAAACTGGTACTTATTTGTATTAGAAACCACTCTAGAAGTTAAAGTATAGAATTGATCACCTAACTTGAGTATTTAAACATTGACACTTTCAATTCTTGGTGTGAGTCCTGCATGTGGGCATTATGATCTCATTACAAACATAATTTCCTGATGATACAGTGCTTAAAAGTAATGTTTCACCTAGAAATCATATTTACATATTTTTACTCTTATGAGAAGCAAAGACAAGTTTAGGAATTGTGAGGCCAACTGTTTAAAAATCAATAAGTACTACATTAACTAGTCTGCTCAACCTTATTTAAGACCAGGATGCAGTTTGACAGAAGTTTTTGCGAGACTGATACAAATGTCTAGGCTATTTAGATGACTGCTGAGCTCTAATGTTAATGACATGAGCCTCAACAGCTCCCCTAAGCAGCTAAATTTGCACAAACTAACTACATCTGAAGAAAAGTGAGACGTTGCATATTCTTACAATATAATCTGCAATAAAGTATACATGATTAACATAATACTGTTTAATTCTAGCACCTGGTAAAAAAATCACAATAAAAAAATAAAAAGGCTTCAAGTAACATCACAATATATCTGCCACATTGTCCACTGTGTATCATAGACCAGATGTGCATCAAATATCCTCAGTATTCCAATTCAGCAATTAGTTACTCCAAGTTTAAAATTTTTTATTAATTTTTAAAAAGACTGCACCAATTTAACTGCCGATTTTACTGAGAGTTCTGTGTGGATTACAGAGATTTTTAAATGACAGACATGTTAGTAGCGCTGAGAAAATTTGGAAATGTGTCTGTGTTCTCGCACAAACATTTGTCTTTAAGACAACAATGAGTATTTTAATTTATAATCCAGGTATGAATTTAGCATCAAGTACTGTGACACTACACTGGGTATTAGCACCAAGTAACAAAACTTCTAAATACTTAAAACTGGCCATCATTCTATACTCTTAATTTTCAAAACTTTTCTTTATTATGTGCATTATAATTTACTGTATTTTGTTGAAAAGATTACATTTTAAAAATAGACATGGTAGTTAAGTGCAAAAATGCAGAAATATGTCTGCGTTCTATCAAATAAACATTGAGCCTTAAAGTGTTTTTTGTTTATAGCAAGAGTTTCGATTTGGTATCCGATATCATTGATACACACCTGGTATCAGTATTGAATTGCAAACTCTGGTATTATCACAACCCTTAATCCCAATCTGCACCAGCTCAGGTTAAAAATGTTACAATTCCAGATTATCTGGACCCAGGTGAGTCCCCCTGACAAACTGCAAATCCTTTAAACAATTGTCAGCTCCACATTCATGAACCTAGTCCTTTAAGGGGAGGGGATCAAGTAAATAAACAGAGCTCAAATTACAGCTGCCACCCCCATCACAACCTCTACCTCCTCCTGCTGCTGAGCGCTGCCCATCCTGCTGTATCAGGGCTGGTCAGAGAGGGGCGGGCAGACTGCACAAAGGATTATCAGATGGTGGGAGAAGAGAGGGAGGGAGAACAGACCCCTGGCAGCAGGACAGAGTCTACACATACTGGTTTTAGCCAATTACACACACTTACAGCCCAGATTCTCCACAACAGGTATGTAGCTCAATGACGCTGTTAATAATGTGGAAGCCATGTGCAGATTCAGCATGAGAAAAACTTTGTGCAACATATCCAACTAGTCTGGAAGCAAACTCTCACTGTTATAATAAGAACAGCATCATTAAATTAATAATATACTAAATATCTCCACAAATACCCAATGTGCCTGTAGCACTGCCACAAGTTACTAAGAGAGAACATTACCATGACAACTTAGAGTTGAATAAAGAATCAAAAGTATTAACAGGTTTCAGAAGTCACATTTAGCAATCAATTCTATATTCTAACTTTCAATCATTTCTAATACAAATAAACACCAAGTTAACAATTGTGACAACTGAAAGGTTTACATTTAAGATTAAATTTATAAAGAACGGACATGTTCATTTAACTGTAAAAATGTAGAAATGTGTCTGTGTTCTATCAAAAAAAACATTTGGTGTTAAGTAACAATTTTTATTTATAGCCAAAGAATCAATTTGGTAACACTTATGATACTACACTAAGTATCTGTATCAAGATCAAAATTCTGGTATCGTGACAACCCTACTACACACTGATGAAGTTTTCATTCAGCAAATGTACAATCATGTAATAAGGAGCACTTTGTCACCCATTCGCAACAGAGTTGCCAGGTTTGTGCCAGATTGGTCTTCTTTGAAAAAAATCTGGGGTTTTGTGGAGGGCTACTTTCAAAATTATGATACTACTACTACTACTACTACTACTAATAATAATAATAATAATACGTTATTTATTGTATGATTAAATAGTACAAATACCGTTATAAAATGCTTCAGAACAAATGTAAATTGTATTAAAGTAAAATGTAAGATTAAGAGAATTTTAACAGTAAGACAATGGTAGTTCATTTGCCATTTATAGCCTGTGCAAATGTTCTGGTTTGTAAAAGGCGGGATTTAGACCGACTCTGGACAAGGTGTGTATTGCTGGACCTGGCAACCCTGGTTCTCAGGAGTGATGCCCTGTAGCTGAGACTCCGTACCAGCAGCGCTTTACTAACATTATCATCCGAGACCCGCACATCTCTAATATATACCAGCACAGGAGGATAAAGGGCTAACACACACATCTACAGTCAGACTTACAGCTAGAATGTACTTTTCATTAGAAAAACATCGCAAATAAAAACCTCTTGTTTACAAATGTGTCTTATAACAAATAATCCTAAGAGCTGCTGCAAATAAGCTAGAAGCTAAAGCTACACTTAGCATGCGAGCTAAACTAATGAGAGCCCACTGAGCTGCCTGGACTAGCACTGAATACAAAACTAAACTCTAAAAATGCTTTCAAGGACCAACAGCATTATTTTTATTATATTTATAACTACAGTTCAGTTGTGTTTTAATAAACACAGCTTTATTTAACCAGCTAATGTTAGATAAGCCTAATATATACTCTTATTTAGATTTAAATACAAGCCTTGTTACATAGTAAAGTGAAAAAGTCTGTATTAATCATAGTCAACATGCTGCTCGTTTAAGAGAAACTGATTCAGTCCTAATTCTGTTAACTCAGAAACTTCCCCAAATGTATTATCATCCTGGTTTAATAAAAGTATAAACTATGTAACACTGTAGGGTTATTTTAATATATAAATCCGAAACAGACCACATTACAAATCTCAGAGAAAGTCAAAATGAGCGTGTGTGTCTGGTAGTCCTTCCTGATTTTAAAATGTCATTAAAAACTAAAATATCATTTTGTGATTAATTATCTGGTTTCAATTTGACTTTATACGACCTTGTCTACACTCAGACCACTAATAATAACAACAGATAATAATAAACAATAAACTACTGCACCAATGAATCTAGAGCTGCTTTTAATTTGAACTGAGCTCTGACTTTTCTACCTGCTTTGAGTTAAAATTATTAAACACTGTCTCTTCACCAGTTATTATAGTAGCCAGCGAGCCAACAAGCCTTAAGATAAGACATTAAAATGGAGCTGATGTTATTTTCTCTTACTACTGAGGGTGATACACAATAAACAGTTGTTTACAGCGAGTCTGCTACTCTGTTTGATAAATTGTCTGTTCTATTACACTGAACGTTAGTTAGCACAGCTAGCTGTTTCGGCCTTTTCTTTTTCTTCCAAGTCCCTGTGGCTACCAGTCGCAGGCTAACGGCTAAACTCAGTATGCCTCAAAACACGGCTACGCTCAAAGGCTGAAATCTGCGGTCCGGTTCCGTTTCAATGAGCGGTTCGGCCTCGCGGGCATCTACGCGAAAGGGCAGCGAAGCCGCGGCCTCGCCTGAAGTCACCACCCGCGGGCCGTCGCCGCTTATCGGCGAGCGAGGCAACCAGCGCCGGAGAAAAGGCAGAGCCCGACGGCTAACGGCTAGCGGCTAACAGCTAACCAGCTAACAGCGATGAATAACACGCAAGTTTGGCCGAGGCTAGGCTGCACCGTCCCCGCGTTAAAGCCGCTCAGCGAACCGGGCGGGTGTGGTTATTTACCTCAGGACCTGGTGTTGTTTTTTTGAAGAAAAAAAGAAAAGATGGTACCGAAGAACGTTTCGGGACGGAGTGTCTCTAGCTCCCCTCTCCGCTCACAGCTCCTCCGAGTAATATAACAACAATAATCCGGGTCGGGAGGGTTCGCTCTTCTTCCTTCTCACTGCAAACATGAAGGCTAGAGGGAGGTAAACATTCCCCGCGACCGCTGCCGCTGTTCTCCACTCCTGCTCCAGCCAGTGCTGTGTGTGTGTCGTTGGAAGTGAAAATAATGATTCCAGGGGATATTTAGTGCGGCGGAGGGGGAAGAAAAAGAGAAAACCCTGAAAGACTATTGACGCGGTGATAAAAGGATCCACTCAGACACTCTCCCCCCTTCTCTGGCAGAACAAAATGCCGACCGGAAGCGCTGCTGAAGGAATGACTCCCTCCACCGGCGCCAAACCGTCCAGCAGCGACCCGCAGCTAATGCTAATGCTAATCCAGTGTTCTTACTCCTGTCCTCCTGAAATACACTCACACACTTCACTACATAACACACAGGACTACTTACACCATTTAACATAAACAAAACACAACAGCGTATTATTTCATAATTATTAAGTCAACCGCTAAGTCATTAGTGATGAGATGATAAGTCAGTTTGAGTTATTTTGAAACACTAATTATGTTGATATATATTAAGCCATTGTTTTGACATACTAAGTCTTTTGAGACATTAAACATACTAAGTCATTCGTATGAGATATTAAGTAAAAAAATATATATTAATTATTTTGAGAGGTTAAGTCAATATTTTGATAAAATAAGTTTTTGAGATTCTATGTGGTTTTTTAAAAAATATAAAGTTGTTATTTAGAGACACTAAGTCATTTGTTTGAAATACTAAGTAATTTTGAGAGGTTAACTTGTTATTTTGACATATTAAGTCATTAGTTTGAGATACTAAGTCACTATGAGGTTAAGTCTGCATTTTCTGATTTTAAGTCTTTTTGAGATAAATTATTATTTTGAGATGTTAAGTCATTATTTTGAAATACTAATTCATTGTTTTGAGAGTATAAGTGATTATTTTGAGATCTTAAGTCATTAGTTTGAGATTCTAAATCATTAGTTTGAGATATTACGTCATTATAAGATGCTAAGTCATTACTTTGAGATAATAACTCATTATTTTGACATACTAAGTTGTTTGAGATACTAAATCATTATTTTGAGATAATACGTCATTGGTTTGAGATATTAAGTCATTGTGTTGATATATTAAAACATTATTTTGACATACTAAGTTGTTTGAGATATTGAGTCATTATTTTTTAGATATTAAGTCATTATTTTGAGATACTAAGTTATGTTGAGATACTTAGTGATTATTTTGAGATGGTAAGTCACTATTTTGAGGGGTTAAGTGATTATGCTGAGATATTAAGTCATTATTTTGAGAGGGTCAGTGATAATTTTGAGATATTTAATTTATTTTGAGATACTAAGTTGTTAGTTTGAGATTGTAAGTCATTTTGAGATACTGAGTAATTATTTTGAGATACTAAGAGATAAATCATTAGCACACCTGACTCAGCACTTTTACTGAATTAATCAGATGTCCTAATGAATTTAAAGTGTTCCTACAGATTTGGAGAAAAAGACCAGGACAAGTTTTGTGGAGCAGGACTCACCTGACGTAAACCACACAGAGCATCTATGAGCTATTGTCAAGAGGAAGATGAGGGACACCAGACCCAACAATGCAGACGAGCTGAAGGCCGCTATCAAAGCAACCTGGG
>BRDA01011120.1:19911-33885 GCA_036984385.1 Crenuchus spilurus | reverse complement strand
AGAGAGGGGAATGAGGGAGGGAGGGAGGAAGAGATAGAGAGAGGGGAAGGGGAGAGGGAGAGACAGAGAGAGAGAGGAAGGAGAGGGGGAGCGATAGGGGGGGAAGAGAGGGAGAGAGAGAGAGAGAAAGAGAAAGAGAGAGAGAAAGAGAAAGAGAGAGAGAGAGAGAGGGAAAGAGAGAGAGAGAGACAGGGAGAGAGAAAGAGAGAGAGAGAGAGACAGAGAGACAGAGAGAGAGAGGTGCATTGCGTATACTCACATTTCTCTCAGTGTCTGTGATGAGGCGATAAGCCTAAACTGGATTTGCATGTGGGCTGAGCTGACATCATCTATGCAAACAGCCTCAGTGTTTGTTGTGTTTCTGTAATAACTATGGACAGGTCATGTTTCTGTAGAAGATGATGAAAGTAGGCCTGGGCCATTAATCAGGTTTATATATTCCATTACAAGTTCTTAGCTCTAGTGTGAGTACAAAACATAAACCTTCATCAATGCTAATGGCATTAGTCGGTGGTGTGGGTCATTGGTGAAGTGAAACCACTTCTGAATCTGAGCTGTCTGATGGACCATGGAGTTCCAGAGTCCGATGTGCTTCAACGATTATGATAATTAGATTGAAACAAATGGTTCTGTCAATAATGCTAATGTCACTAACAATGGATGAAAGTGAATAGCCATCAATTAGCCTTATGAACATGACAGCATGTGTGGCTACAGGCTTTATTCTTTGATAATATTAGCCCACTTGTTTGAGTTATTTTCAATCCTCTGTCAGTCTTTGAAATCTACAGTCTGACATGTTTGCCAACAGTCTCAATATTGTCATATCATGTTTTTCTGGTCATGGATTTGTGTGTTTAGTCCATATGTCATTTACATATAAGCTCAGCATTGGGTTTTTCCTCCACTTTTGGTTTACAGTGTGAAATTATGTTTGGAGGAGCCACATCCTAGTATTTCCCAGTGCAACTCATTTAGAATATTGTGAAAAAGTTCTTTTTTTTTCATAATTTTCTCCAAAAAGCCTTTTTATTTTAACGTTGATGTTGTTTAAATAATACGTAAATAACTCACAATGAAATATTTGTATAATTTGAGATTTTAGAGTTCATGTGCTATAAGCCAAAATGATCAACAGTAAATCAAAAGGCTTTAAATGTCACTGAATTCACTTGTGTTTATAATTTAACTCTTAAAGTTACACCTACATATATTGTATATTCATTACATAAAAAGTTACATGTCTCAACTTTTTTCTTTTAAGGTTGATACTGTTTGAATAGTCATTTCCTGAAACTTTCAGGATTTCTGATTTTCATGAGCTAGGAGCCAACATTAAAACAAAAAGGTGTGAAATGTCACTTTATGTGAAATGAATGCAAAATAATACTTTTTTGTGGCACTACACCTTGTTTCACCCTGTTCTGCACTGGTCAGGACCTCCACATAGTATTATATAGATAATGGATCGATTTCAGCAGAGCTGAACAAGAAGATTAGATGGAAACACAAACAAGACTTCAGTTTAAGTCTTAAATCTGCTGCTCAGTTGTGCCTCCTCAGTACAAGACCTCAGTCTGCTCAGTAAAGTCTTAGATTTGCTCAGATAACAACGCTCATGTTTACTAAAGGCAGGAGTCTCAATATCAACTCATCTGTTTTTCAACCAGGACAAGGATGCGTCTCAGTTTTGATGCTTCTGAGCATGAAATATCTCCTTTTTATTCCTCAAAGAAATTTTAGGAGAGTCTCCACATTGCAAAAACAGCACTACTTGAAATAAGCCAAATATTCCTAAATGTGATCAATTTTTCTTGTTTTGAGAAAAAAAATCTGCCAATGGGGTAAGCAAAATTTGCTTGGCTAGAATTCTTATAACTAGCAAATGAATCTAACTCGTGTTTTTTAATTAAAGTAAATTGTCAAAAATTTAAGAAAATTGTGCTTCTTGCATGCAAAAATTGCTTTTCTTAAGAAATATTTTTTAATGAGTGTTATGAACTCTTGATTTAGAATATTGAGTATTTAAGTGGCCTTATTCTTTAAATAAGAAAAATTATCTTATTCTTATTCTGGAATTTCAACCAAACTAGTTATACCCTGTAACTGCACTGTAAAATCTGATAAGTTGATCTTACTTAAAGGAATTTAGAAAACCGAATGCCTTAGAAAAATAAAGTAAGCACAAAAAAGAATTACTAGTCAGTAGTACTTTTGGTTTATTTTAAATAAATACCATTAGGAGCACCTCAGCCTATCTAAATACATAAAGTTACCCAAAAATAAAATAAATAAATTTCACATTTAAGAAAATTAAAAAATATTTTTCAAATTAAACCTTCAGTAATCTTTATTCTTGAATGACTAAAATGGCAAATTCTGTGTAATAAACAAAAAATGTTCATTAATGCTTAACCAAGCTAAAGTTTTGCACAATAATTTTAAGTACTTTGACACATTATGAACAAAACAAGAACATTTTGCAAGTGCAATCCATATACATCAGAGCCTAACAACAAAAAGAGGGTAAAGCTGGGACCCTTAAAAAAATTCTTCTTCCATAGTTCCAAAACTTACATACCCACTGCATCTGGTTTAGTTGTGTTCAAGCTGCAAAAAAAAGAATATTTTTTAAAATGGATTTAAAACAGTGCAGATTTAGTGCACACACAAGGTAAAGTGTGTTTCATAAAATGTCATATCTGTGCTTACAAAAAAAGCTTAGTTAGAAGTTTTATTCAACACATCAGCAGAAATTAAGTTTATACCAGAGTGTAGCCATCAATACATTGCTCTCTGAGTGTTAAGGCTTCAACCGAGTTGATTTGGCGTAAATTTGTATGCTTAGTACTAAAGTAAGTTGGTTGGTACCCTTAAAAATAATGAGTCCTATACTAAACTTAATGACAGGTGTAGTCGTGTTTGCACAAAGGTTTTGATACACAGCCAGACACTAAATTTCATAATATGCACATTAAATTACCACTCCCAATTAGGTTCGTAAATATAGCTAGTTGAACAATTTTAAAAGAGTTAACGCTAAGGCTTGGATGCCTATATTTTATGGTTGTGCGGCATTACAGCTAGCAGCTAACATCAAGAGTAAAACTTACTCTCAAGTATTTCTACTTAATAGACGGCAGTTATCACTATTAACAGAACATATGTTCTGGGGAAATGTAATAATGAATTACTGAACCATAGCAAACAAATAATAATTGGTATTAAAGTTGAACTTACCTACCTAGTAGCTACAGTTCAGAACCTCTTCATCTGATGTGTCGGAAGGTCTGGAAAGTTCTCCCCACCAGCTCCTCCACGCAGGCGCAGTGCAGAACTCGAAAATGTCTAGTGTAGTTTACTCAAGTGTATTTAGTTTTGGAAGATTTTCATACAAAACGAGAAACTTACTAAAATTACACGAGTTAAATCACTAGGGGAGTATGAAATAAATAAACTGCACTAGTGTTATTTGAGGAAGTTGTGTTGTACCTAAATAACACTTATTGGTAAATAAAGCTCAAGATGAGCTGAAATATCTTATTAAGAAAAAGTTAGACATGTTCTTAGAATGAGCTTAATTTTCTTGTGCAAAACTTCCTTGTTAAGAATATTTTTTTCTTTTTAGACAAAAATAAGAAAAATGTCCATAAACAAGGTTTCTTTAAAAAAAAAAAATTAAAAATCTTTTTTTGCAGTGCAGCTCTGCAGTCGTGGTCTGGTGGTTAGTGATCTGGTCTTATGACCTGAAGGTCGCCAGTTTGATCAGTGGATAGTGGACAGGGCTGCCCACAGCTTCGGGCACATGTTCTCACAGCCTAGTGCAGGGGTGTCCAAACTATTAATTATTAATTTTAACTAATTAATTATTTTAAATTGGCCTGCAAGAAATTTTATAAATGCAATAGAATATGGCCCGCACTTCAACTTTTGGCGTCGGATCAGCACTTCAGCTGGATGGCCCAATTTACATACCTAGCGCAGCTGATACTCACCAGAATAAATTACTAAAATTATATGGGCTCCTGTTATTAAGTCCAGTTCAGTCTGTTAATGTTGATAACCGTTTCAAACGAACATTAATAGGTGTGTTGCTAATAGGTCTGCGAATCTTTGGGAATCGAACGAATCGATCCAGAATCGATTCTTGGGGTCACAAATAGATTTTTTTCCGATTCTTTCAAATCCAAACGAAATACTTTACTGTTGCAATCTCTGCAAATCACGAGTCACGTCAAGCCCTTTCTTACCCGGGCCGGGTTGACGGTAAAATCCAAAGTGTTTCCAAATGGTTGCTTTCAAAGACCGCGGCTTAGCTTGCATGCCTGTACATAGCCGACACTACTTCCTTATTTTGCCTAGCACTACGGTAGCTGAGAAGACACATCCGCACCCACAAAAAAAATCGATTTTTTGAAAACGAGAATTGATTCTGAATCGTTCAGTGTGAGAAGCGCGATTCAAGCTTGAAGTGATTTTTTCCTGCACCCCTAGTTGCTAAGCCTAATAACTTAAATAAGAAGCTTGAAATGTACCCGTCCCATTTTCCCCTTTATTGTTTTTTTCTCTGTGCTGTAAATCTGTCTAAGAAGAAATCTGAGGCTGCTGTTCTGAGAATGAGCTACCAAAGCTTTTTCTGAATAAATCACTAAAGGTCCATTTATGGAAAGCTGAAATGCAGTTTTGTCTTTAATTATATTTAACAATATAACATATTTGACCACTTTTAATTGATTTTTCTAACTTTAATACACTAAAGTTAAGACTATATACCTAATTTCTAGTAAGTGGCCCAGCACCTCCTATATTTTTATGTATGTGGCCCTCAGTGAAAAAAGTTTGGACACCCCTGGCCTAGTGTGTTCACTGGTGTGTGTTTCACTGCACTGATGAGTAAAATGTGGAGGTCATATTCCTTTGTGTGCCAATCACTTTAGCAAAAAGTTGTATCATTAAGTCAACTGAGCCACCGTTTGAGTAATACATCTTTCCTGTTGGAAACCATTACTTGTTAGAACACAGCAGAGCTGCTGGAATGTTTATATACAGAGCACGCTATTCTTGACTGATTGTAATAAAGTCAAATTAAATTTCACATATGAAAAAAGCAGAAAGAGAAGGGTTAAAATGATGTGTCCTCATTACATGGTGTGCAGCAGGTCAGGCGGAGCTGACTGTGACTGATGTGTTGTGTCTTCTTACACTCAAAGCAGAATCAATCCTGGCCTAATTGAGCCCACCGGTTACCACAGCGATGCCGTAGCCGCCAGCGTCATTGAGGAGACTGGTAGCAGGTGTAATTACACATAATGACATCTGTAATGAGGCCTACTAAAAACCATTACATTACAGGGCAGGAAAGGAGAAGGTGTTTTCAAACGGCAAAGACGTGATGGTGAATGAAATGGGGAAAGATGCAAGAGGCTCAGACGAGGACGGAGGAGGGAGTGATTAAGAGAGAGAGAGAGAGAGAGAGAGAGAGAGAGAGAATGAAATGAAGAGTGCTGACTGATTGGCTGGTGTATGCTGGTCATTTGTGATTGATTCCACAGACTTTGTAATTATGAACCAAACTCAAAGCCAGGAACTTAAGGGCACACAATGATACTCTGGCCTGCAGTAGAAGATGAATGTGCTTGAGAGTGTTCTGGTCTAGCACCAACTTGATTTGTTGCGTGTTGTTCATAACACAGCATAACATCTCTATGACCTTCTATTTTGTCCTGTGAGTCATGTTTCATTTCTGTTTTCTGCTATCAGTCTGCTGCCTTTCACCGCTTAAGTGCTTTGCCCAGAAATCACAATTGCATAATTTTCCACTGAACTCAGTTTGGTTCATCAGCTTAGACATAGCTAAGACACACTAGAACTCAGTAGTCACCTAAACAGCCCAGTCATTTCTGTGAGAATGCTTCATCATAACGTTTTTGAATTGTTATTTTAGCAGCACTAGCCTTGCAAAACCAGTTCTAAACTAAAGAAACTTTGGACGTTCTGAGTGAAGAATTTGTTCACTAACAAACACTACAACCCTACAGTCACGTAAATATCATACTCATCAAAATACATCACCAAAAATGTCTGTTAATGCAATCCAGATCTTAAGGTCTCACAAACTAATGGATGTGGTTTAGGACACATCATGACATTCTATGAGTTTTAAAAAAAGAACAAAAACTTGTGTAGCTGAATGCTGCATCCACCATCTTAGAAAACTGACTCGGAGCAAATAGTTCTGATCTAGAATCAGTTTTAGTGACAATAACTGTTTTTAATATGATCTAGTTTGTGAGACTTTCTTTAACATCTGATGGTGACATATTTTAAAGAAATAATTAGGTTTTAGGTGTTTATTGAGTGTTACTGTGTTTTGGCAATGTTAGTCTTACATCTCCAGTTCTAGACTAAAGAAGCAAAATAAAAATAAAAAACATTTGGGTGAACTTACAGATCACTAACAGTAACTTTGCTAACAAACATTAGAACTCAGTAGTCACCTAAACAGCCACATCAGGTTCATCAAAATACATCATCACAAATGCCTCTCAGTGCACTCAAACCACATCCAGATCTTCATGTAGTTCTCACAGACTAGTAGATGAGATTTAGGACTATAAAATAATCACAAAGATTTTCTTGCATCATATTCTGAGCAAGACGTGCTGATCTGAAATCAGTTTTAGTGAAGAAGAGCATCATGAAGTTTCCATGTTCTCCCGTGTCTGCATGGGTTTCCTCCAGGGACTCCGGTTTCCTCCCACAGTCCAAAAACATGGAGATCAGGTGAATTGGCTACTCAAAAAATTACCCTGGTGTGTATGAATGTGTATGTCTGTGTATGAATGTGTGTATATATGTTTGCCCAGATATGGTTGGCACTCTGTCCTGGTGATCCCCCTCGTGCTCGATGCAGTCCTCCAGGTGGACGGTCGCTTCCAGTTGAGAGTACGCTGTGCGCGATTGGCTGGCGCTTCTCGCCAGTGTGTGTGTGTGGTTGAGTGTGTGTAAATGGAGTGTGCTGATTGTAAAGCGTCCTTGGGTATCTAGAAAGGCGCTATATAAGTGTAACGTACATTCATGAATGTGGACCAGTTTTAGTGAAGTTTTAGTGATGAATAACGGCAGAAACAGCTGAACTACTTCAGTGACTTTTGAATTCTAGTGTTTGTTAGCAATGTTAGCCTCACAGCTTCATTTCTAAAGAGATGGAAAAATATGTAAATATGATTTCTGTCTGACTTCTGTTTTAAAAGGGAAAGAGAGAGGGGAGGACAGAATGTGAGGAGAAGGAGAAAGAAGAAAGTTAGCAGACAGTGAGAATGAATAGCGATGCCGTAGCTAACTATCATTTGATTAAATCCCACACAATAATCCTAAGCGCCGCTAGTGGTTTTAGTGCCATTGTTGTTCAGACAGTTGTGCCAGTGGTGCATTGTGAGAGTCACACAAGGAGATAGAGAACACAGAGGCATGAGAATGAGGATTATCTTCTTAGGAGTTTAGAAAGTTCCTCAGACACACTCCACTCAACATCCACTCTGATCCAGCGCCTCAGTGAGGAACACTTATGCATGTGAGAAGGAGCAATTTAGCAAGTGTGGAACATTTGGATTATCAGAAAAGGTTTCAGGTGGAATCAGGTGGTGCCTGGAGTTTGAATGAGGTTGGAGTGTGTGCAAGATGTGCTGTGAAGAAAGGTATCTCATAAAAGAATAATGCCACTGCATTCTTTGAGGAAGAGATCAGAGAGACATGTTAAGTTGATAGTTATACTCTTAAAAGAGTGGTTCACTCAAATATTATACAACCCTAATTCCAAAAAATCGGGATGCTGTGTAAAATGTAACTAAATGTAAACAAAGGCAGAATGCAATGATTTGCAAACCTCATAGACCCATATTTTATTTACAGTAGAACATAGAACAGATGTTGAAAGTGAGGCATTTTATCATTTCATGAAAAATATGAACTCATTTAGAGCTTGAACGCATCTCAAAAAAAGTTGGAACAGGGCCATGTCTACCATTATGCAGCATCCCCTTTTCTTTTAACAACAATCTGTAAATATCTGCAAAGTAAGGAGACCAATTTCTGGAGCTTTGGGAGAGAAATGTTGTCTCATTCTTATCTGATGTAGCATTCCAGCTGCTCAACAGTCCTGGGTCTTCTTTGTTGGATTTTTTTATTTCATGATGCGCCAAATGTAGTCTAGACAGCAGGCAGGCCTATTCAGCATCCTGACTCTTCTTATTCAAAGCTGTGCTGTTGTGATTGATGCAGTATGTGGTTTAGCATTGTCTTGCATGGCCTTCCCTGAAGGAGATGTCTAAATGTGAATGTGTTGTTCTGAAACCTCTATATACTATTCAGCACTGATTGTGCCTTTCCAGATGTGCAAGCTGCCCAAGTCATTGGTACTAATGTCATTCCATACCATTAGATATGCAAGCTTGAACTGTGCACAGATAACAAGCCGGTTTGTTGCTCTCCTCTTGAGTCTGCAGGACACAGCGTCCATGGTCTGCAAAATGAATGACACATTTTGATTTATCTGACCACAGAACAGTTTTCCATTTTGCCTTAGTCCATTTTAAATGAGCTTTGGCCCAGGGAAGATAGCTGTGTTTCTGAGTAGCATTGAAATACAGCTGCTTCTTTGCACAATACATCTTTAACTTGTTTTTGTGGATTGCATGGTTAACTGTGTTCACAGACAATGACTTCTGGAAGTGTTACTGAGCCCATGCAGTGATTTCTAGTACAAAATCATGCCTGTTTTGAATGCAGTGCTGCCTGATTGCCCAATTCTGGCCCACATTTACTACTTTTGTTGACCTAAACTACACCCTTAAATAGCTGACTTAGTTCACATCTACAGTGAGGAAAATAAGTATTTGAACATGCTGCGAATTTGCAAGTTCTCCCACTTAGAAACCATGGACGGGTGTGAAATTTTCATCTTAGGTGCATGTCCACTGTGAGAGACATAATCTAAAAGAAAAAATCCGGAAATCGCAATGTATGATTTTTTAATAATTCAAATAATTAAGTGATGAAAACTTAATTTTAACCCAAATTAAACCATAGCATTGGAATGGTATATTTGGCTGGTTATCATAAATAGAAATGGAGTTTAAACATTTCACATATCAGGTTGCTTTCTGGGCTGAATAAATAACAAAAATGTTCCAGAATTTGATATTATTAATAAAATGGTGGCTGTTGTTATTAATAATGCTATAATAATATTATTAATAATTATTTTTAAGGGCCCTCAAGTCAATTTCAACTTCTGTTGACCAGATTAAAAGATTTTTTCAAGGATATCCTAACTTCTTTTTAAGTCTTAAGAATTTTTAATGGCTCTTTCATGATTCCTCTGATTGTATCCATTGTCTTCCTCTTTTTCCTTCAACTACTTGTAAGGTGAACTGGTACTTCCCATAATATGTTCAATAAGAGATTGTCAGTTTGGTTATCTTCTCCTGAAAGGTGAGATTTGATTTGGTTCAGGATCCATATATTTGATTTCTTTGTTCTCCAAAGTTCTCTCAAGTTCAAAGGAATCAATATTCTTCTTGTCTTTTTCTATTGTCCAGTTTTCACATCCATAAAGAACTACACAGTCCACAGTCTGGACAGTTGTAGTTGTTTAAAGAGACAAATGGTTAAAGATCTTTTCCAGATCATTCATCCTTGAGTGCCAGTCTGTGTTGTATTTCCTGACTGCTCTGTCAGGTTTTGTCAATGATTAATCCAATTAGGAAAAATTCAAAATTTTCTCCATCAGCTGTAACGTTTGTTGTCTTTCCTGAAACCTTTCAATGTAAGGCTCTAGTCTGCATTGAACGATTTTCAGCATAGTTTGACTGGTCTGTGATATGAGTGTAATTGTACAGTAGTTTGCACACTCCTAGTCTCCTTTCTTTGTAATTATGATATAAACTGACCTTTTCCAATTTGCATGCCATTTAATGGTTTTCCACCCAGTTCATAAAACAGTTGAAGGATTAAATAAATATTCTTTGCATATAAAAAACAAAAACTCTGCATTGATAAGATCTGGAATTGATAAGCAGAATGAGACACTCAAGCCACTGCTTGAAGACCTTACAGAGCTTCACAGACTCCACTCCTGCTTCTGGACTGTTTGACTGCTTATGGTCAGTGGTGATAGCATAGCTAGTCTTTGTTAGCAGAGTTTAACATTTCTGAAGCATTCATTGCTGAAGGATCCTGAATCTGTATCAGTCATGAACTGCTGAGTAATCAGCTGAGTTACAGAATTCATATGGGTCTGACATATAAGCTAGGGACTGCCGATTTCATGTTTAAATTGTACACCCCAGAGATTACCGATCAGTCCGAGAAAGGACCAAATCCTGAACCCGTCTGCTTAAACCTTGAGCCTGGTTTTAGAAGACATCCTCCAACCGGCCATAATAACCACTCTGATCCAGGCTGTGCTGACAGCACCTTCTCTCAGATAAGGCAACTTTATTTATACAGTGCCTTTCACAGCTTTGCGGGGAAGGTTCCAGAGTGGTGAGTTCAGGTTAGAATGTGAGATACAGACCCAGGAGTGACTGAAATTTTGTGAAAGTGGGGGCATTGTGGGATAGAGTAGAGTCATATAAATCTTTAATAATAATAATAATTGTATTATTTTATTTCAATTTTGATGCAGTGGAGATTTTACAAATACTATAAACTTCCCTTTTATTTAGTTAAATAAGAAATCATACCTCAAATGTTGACAGCTTTTTAGAGACTTTATGTACTCAGCATTGCCAGGTTCAGAAAAAGTCCAAAATATATCTAAAACCTAGTGTTTGTACACTGAAACAATCCCCAAAATGCTCACCAAAAGTGACTATAACTTTGCTAAATTGAACAATGTAATAATAATAATAATTTTGTTGAAGCTTTATATGCTATTATTACATCTTTAATATATTTGCAGCCCTCATTAAAGTGAATCATTTAATGTGAGGATGTCTATTAAAGACTAGGGCTATGGAAAGGTTAGAGTTAAGTTAATGTTATGGTAAGTGTTATGTTAGATTAGGGTTATGTTAGATTAGCGTTATGTTAGATTAGGGTTATGTTAGGACAGGGCTATGTTAGATTAAGGTTATGTTAGATTAGGGTTATGTTAGATTAGGGTTATGTTAGGACAGGGTTATGTTAGATTAGGGTTATGTTAGATTAGGGTTATGTTAGATTAGGGTTATGTTAGGACAGGGTTATGTTAGATTAAGGTTATGTTAGATTAGGGTTATGTTAGGACAGGGTTATGTTAGATTAGGGTTATGTTAGATTAAGGTTATGTTAGATTAGGGTTATTTTAGATTAGGGTTATGTTAGATTAGGGCAGGGGTCGGCAACCTTTAACACTCAAAGAGCCATTTGGACCGATTTCCACAGAAAAGAAAACACTGGGAGCCGCAAATGCTTTTTGACATCTAAAATGAAGATATATATAGTTTTACCTTTACACTTTGTATAACAACTATAGTGTGATATTTATGAAATCCATGAAGTTCTTCAGAGAAAATGAAATTGTATTCATGTAATGGACATATTTAGAACATTTAGACACTCTTTCCATCATCCTTTATACATTTATGGAGTAAGATCACTGTCAAAAATTCACACACCCACGAATAAAACCGTACACGTATGCAAACGACTTAAATTATTATGGTTACGTTTTCCTACTTACGAAATTGAAAAAGTGAGCAAACGCTGTCAAAAATGCATCATCGGACTTCTAGGTCAAATTCATTGAGTGGATGAAAAATCGATTTGCACGTGTGAACCACTGCTGTTTACAGCTGATGGATGCAACGGCTTTAATCTGCCTCTCTGCAGAATTATTTAATACATTTGATTAAAACATAATGTCTTTATTTAATTTATTTTATTTAATATTATTTAATTTATTTAATATTACCATGGCAATGTATATTGTTAAGTAGTAGAGAGTTACGTTTTAGTTAAGAGGTGAAAATCCGTTGTAATGTGGGTAACAGTCTGTAGATGGCGCTGCGGAGCCGCGGCCACTATTCTGGACTGAAAGCTGCTGAAAAGCTGCATGAAGGCTGTTAGTGAGTGCAGGGAAGTTGTGTGTAGCTTGGAGGAGTGCAAGACATCACCTGTGTACTGAAATTATTTAACAAGATAAAAATCCACCATATACTGTGCATCTCTCAGCTTGATCAGATGTGTAACAGAACAGTCTTGAAGTGAACTCATCAGTACATTTTTGGCCCTTTTCCTCACACACCCTTGTGACACAGTCATACTCTTCCATGTCCATTCTACTCTTTTCTTTAATATTAACACTATCAAGATTCAAGATTTACTTTAGTCATTTTACTGCATCCCGAAGTGACCAGAAAACGAAATTTTGTGCATTGGTTCACGTAAAAAACACCACAGGTATAAAAATAAGATATAATAGTAAGGTTCAGTGATAATAATGAATTGCGCATAAAATATTAAAATATGTTACAATTTTTTCCTCACACACACTTGTGCCACAGTCATCCTCTTCCATGTCCATTCTACTCCTTTCTTTAATATAAACACTATCATTCACTTTATTTCAAACTGTCTTCTCTCTCTTACAAACAACAGCAAAACCTTATCATTCACAAGTGCACACACAGTAGATAGTATATTTGATTAATTTCTGTGATCTTATGCCACCACTGCTGTTTTAGTGCTGTTAATAGTTTACTGTGTGCACTGTGACCTGAAGGAAATGTTGAAAAAAACAAGTAAATAGATGTGCAGTATTATTTGTAAAAGATAAACTGTCCTTAGAAATGTTCATTTATCATTTACTTGATTTATTTTTCAAAATCAACATTGTAAATACATATATTATTACTGTGTCTGTCTAATTTGTGTGGTCATTTCACAAACTTCATTTATTCATTATAAGTTATTCATGTAAGAAGTAAAATGCATGATAGGACATATGTGTAAATGAAGGGTTTGCAGTAATGTTATGTTTTCTTTAAGTGTTAATGAAGCAGTTTAGTCAGGTGCTGGAGGGACAAAAACACAGGCTACTTTTCTTATTTTCTCTTCTTCAACATCCGTCATCCTCGTTAGTGTATTTTATGTTCATATTTAGATATGACGCGTTCTATTGAGTGTGGCCTAGGCTGCTAACCACTATCACACATACGCGTGTCGAATCGATTGTTCATCCAGTCGATGCGTTTGGTCTAGAAGCCCGGTGACGTATTTGCGAGTGTTTGTTCACTTTTCAATCGTATTCGTAAGTAAGAAAACATAATATTTCAAAACGTACCCGTAATAAGGCCAAGTAAAAAAAAAAAATTGGTGATCATCCTTTTTCACCAAAATTTTGGGTCGGGGGAGAGATTTTTTTATTTTTTTTTTTTGATTGATAGTAGAAAAGTATTGTGGCGGCTCTTGGAGGTGTCGGCCAATCAGATGACTGCGTGTCGTACGGTATTTGCATAAAGTTCTCTTGTGTGTTTATGGGGTCTATTTTGTAATTATTTGGGGTCTTTAAGAGGGGATTTTTGTATGTGTAATGATTGTTAGTTGTAGTCTAGTCTCTATGAGTTATTTTAGTGTGTTTTAGTTAAGTTACCGTTAATGTGTGTCTTAGTCGTACTTTCATGTTGTAAAGCAGTGAGCGTTTGCTACTGCACTTTCCTTTATACTAAAAGAGCAGTAAAAGAGCATTCAGTAAGCAAATGTCTCATCTTTTTTCTTTACTCTCTTCCCGACGCTACAGTATGTAGCGAATATTAAAAAGATGTTGAAAACTTAAATAAACCATAAACATAGATCATGTGTGCAGAATTGTTTTGGGATCACGTCATTGGAAGCATGCGAAATTTGAATGATTCTAGGTCAGACTAGTGTGTTTGACGCGTTATTTTGTGTAAAAAAAAAAAAAAAAAAAAAAAAAAAAAAAAAAAAAAT
>BRDA01011120.1:6768-19901 GCA_036984385.1 Crenuchus spilurus | reverse complement strand
AGGGTCGGGCGGGGATGATCACCAATTCTTTTTTTTTACTTGGCCTAATTTAAGTCTTATACATACGTGTATGATTTAGTTTGTGCTTGTGTGAATTTTTAACAGTGATCTTACTCCACAGTTAATGCGACTTCTGCTCCTGAACCTCTGCGAACAGCGTCTGTAAATCAGGGCCGTAGGACGTCACTTTCATCATATACTGGCTTTCGGCGCCGAAAAATACGTACAAATACATATTTTATTTTCATATTTCAAGCTCACAATAATCCTCTAATTTAGAACCACTACAATAAAAAAGAACGAAAACAAATAAATACAACTTCAATTAAATACTTATAATTTTTTCCCCAAGCCACACGGAGCCGCAGCGTAAGGATGAAAGAGCCGCATGCGGCTCGGGAGCCGCGGGTTGCCGACCCCTGGGATAGGGTTATGTTAGGATAGGGTTATGTTAGATTAGGGTTATGTTAGATTAGGGTTATGTTAGGATAGAGTTATGTTAGGATAGGATTATGTTAGATTAGGGTTAGGGTTAGGATAGGGTTATGTTAGATTAGGGTTATGTTAGGATAGGATTATGTTAGATTAGGGTTATGTTAGGATAGGGTTAGGGTAACAGTGATGTTAGTGTTACAGTAAGCTTATGGCTAGAATTACAATAAGGACAGGATTAGGGCAAGAGTAATGTTAGGGTTGTATTAGAGTATGGTTAGGTTTATGTTAGACAAGACTACGATTAGGGTAAAGTTAGGTTTAGGATTATGGTAATGTTAGGTGTATGGTAAGGTATGGTATATTTAGGTTAGAGTAAAGAATAGGGTTAGAGTAAAGGTAATGTTAGAGTTATTTTAAGGTGAGTGTTATGTAGTGCTGGGCAATAAAAAGATATCAATTTTTTTCACAATAAGTTTTCCCTCGATGATGATGATGATAAGCCGGAACAATAGAATTCGATAAGCATTAACGTTCATTTCCATTTCACGTCTAAGCAGCTTGACAGTGAGTTCTGACGTCTAATACTGCTGCTTGTTAGCTCTTCGTCACCAACGCCGCCAAAATGCACTGTTGTGTTTAAGACAAGCGTGTGATTGGGCGAGAGAGTATTGGGGCTGGGCGAGAGAGCGCGAGGTCATCTGTTTGTGTGAGAAGGAGAAGGAGGGGGGCTGCGCTGTGTGTGTGTGTGTGTATGTGTGTGTATTAGCTGGAGTGCTAGCATTAGCATATTAGCTTGGCTCTCTAGCCTTTTGTTATGTTGGAGTGGTTGCGGCCGACAGCAATCACTGAAAGTTTCAACAATAAAGCGACGACTGTAAACGTCTTTCTCGTCCATCCTTTCAACGCGTCCAGCCGGATGCTACAATATTATGTTCTGGCAATAAACAATTTAATATTTTAAATAGTAACATTTCATGTATTTAGTTTGATGTTTTTAGAAAGATGTTTTTTAAAACTGTGACAGTGTTAGAAAATGTAATATCGTGATAATTATCGAGATCAATATAGAAAAATTTATCGTGATAACATTTTTGGCCATATCACCCAGCTCTAGTGTTATGATTTTGGTTAGAGTAAGTTTTGGAGTTTGATTCAAATTGTCATATGCTAATTACATAAAGTGGCTTTGTGATATTGTCTGTTGTAAAAAGCACTACATAAATACATTTTGATTGATGGTTATGGTTATGATTAGGTTAGGGTAAAGGTAATGTTAGAATTACTTTAATGTGAGTGATATAATAAGGTTATGTGTTATGGTAAGGATAAGATTAGGGTTACTGTAAAGTTAGTGTTAGTGTAATATTAGAGTTAGGATTAGGTATTAGAGTTATGTATTGGGTAAGAGTTAGAGTTTGGTATTCTGTCTGTTTCTAGCTCCTTGGCTATACCACAAATTACACATTCACACCAGTATTTAGTCATTTTATACTGTTTCTGTAAGCATTTAGGTGGCCAGGGTGCATTTTAAAGGACATTTATAAAGCACCATGAGCATGACTGTGTTTTCAAAATATCCCAGAACCTGGCAACCCAGTGACTGTTGTTCTGTGATGGATTGAGTGTTATTAGATGGCCATTTACTCAATCTGGCTTAACCTAAATCAAGGGAGGGGACTGGAATGTGGAGTGCACCCGTATCCACCATGATTTCAACACCCATGAGTTCACCTCAGTTTCTGATATCATTTCTCAAATATTTTGGGCAGATTCTGGCCTGCATTTTTGTTAATTTTTTAATCTATTCACTGCTTCTTCTCTTATCTATTAATTTGTCCTCCCTACTGGCTTAACTTTATTACGTGGTCTGGTTAAAGTCGACTACATTTATTGATCAAAATAATGCAGGCGGATCTTTAACATTGTATCAATGATTGACTAATGCATTTATAATTGTAAGCTGCATCACGTAATCACAGTGCCAATACTGTGTCCACACTGTGACAGCAGAGACAGTGGGAGATGAATTACTCCATAGTTAATAAGAGCCAGAAGGACCATCTTGCTCAACTTCCTGCCGCCATGCTGCATCAGTCATGAATATAAGTACTGTCCTGCATCCTTTGTCATGACAATGGATTGCAGGAAAATATATCTTGATTATTCTTCCTCCCAGCTGATTCACTTTGCTCAGGACTCCATCCACCATGTCCCTTGCTGGTGTTCACTGAGAGGAAATATGTTAATTGACTCTCCTCAGCTCACCATGACCACATTTGTCCAGTTGACGTAAAAATGATGGTTAGAGCGAAGTTAGGGTTGGAGTGATGGTAAAGTTAGGGTTACGGTAATGTTCAGGTTTTAGTAAGTTATGGGTAATGCTAGCATTACAGTAATGTTAGGGTTATGGTAAGAATAAAGTTAGGGTAAAGGTAATGGTAATCGGTTATGGTAAGGTTAGGATTGTGTTAAGGTTAAGATCATGCTTTGTGTAAGTGTTAAGGTTAAGTTTAGAGTTTAGGGTTGTTAGAGTTAAGGTAGTAGAAGTTATGGTTAACATTTGGATAAGTCACCATGGAATTAACGTACATCTATGTAATGTCCCCACAATTCACAGAAACCAAGGTGTGTGTGTGTGTGTGTGTGTTCGCTGAGGGAGGGATAAGCAAGCATGAGTGAGAATTTAAAGACCTATAATCTGAGCTGGTCTCTAGCTCCTGGGCTAAATGTCTTTACATCCTTATAAATGTCTTTAATTAAAGCTAACAGAGTTATCACGGCCGCCGAGTGATCATGCCACGTTGGCTTCTAATTACCTCTGAGCTGACCAGAGGGGAGAGAGAGGAACATAAGATGAAAGTGAAGAGGAAGAGGAGGAGACGAAGATAGGTGAGGGAGAAAGGCAGATTAAGAGGGAGAAAATAAAAAGGGGGAAATATCTCAGAGCATACAAAGTAGGACAACTGCCACTAATGAAATCTGTGGAAGGAAAGAAGTGTTATGTACGTGTGTAAAAATGGAAATATGGAATGAATAGGCTTCAGATATTGTCATGTTTGGGTCCACATTTAGCTCATTTCATTTAGAACTGGAGTTGCAAGACAAACATTGCTAACAAACAGTAGAACTTTATAGTCCAGTTGTTTCTGTAAAAAATCATCTCCAAAGCTTCTCTGAAGCCTCATCTAGACTTTAATTAAGGTCCCCCAGACTAGTGGATGTGGTTTAGGACACAATATGACTATGGGCTTTAAAAAAGAATAAAAACTTGGAGTCTATGTAGTAAGGTTTTATTAATATTTAAAATCCAGGACCCTGAGTGGGCTAAGATGCTGACACTATGATGAGAGGATTGTGAGTTTGATGGCTGTTTGCCATCAACAGCCAGGGCCCAAGAGAGCAAAATTGGCAGTGCTCTCTCTGGGCGGGTAGATGGTTCTCTCTCACTATCACTCTCACATTGCAATGTCTGCTGGCTCAGGTGTCTACTGATTGGTCCATTTGAAACTAGAGGCCCTGTACTTTCCTCCGTACACATTGATTCCCTAGTGACGTGTATCAGCAGTAGTTCGAAAAGAGGCATTGCTGTATCACACGCAACGGAGGAGGCGTGTTCATGTCTTCTAGGGCTGCGAATTTTTGGGAATCGAGCGTATCGATCCAGAATCGATTCTTGGGGTCACGAATCGATTTTTTCCCGATTCTTTCAAATACGAACGAAATACTTTACTTTACCGCTGCAATCTCTGCAAATCACACGAGTCACGTCAAGACCTCATTTACCCGGGCCGGGTTGACGGTAAAATCCAAAGTGTTTCCAATTGGTTGCTTTCAAAGACCGCGGCTTGGCTTGCATGCCTGTACATAGCCGACGCTGCTTCCTTGTTTTGCCTAGCACTACGGTGGCTGAAAAGGCACATCCACACCCGCAAAAAAAATAGATTTTTTGAAAACAAAAATAGATTCTGAATCGTTCAATGTTAGAAACGCGATTCGAGCTCAAAGCGATTTTTTTCTGCACCCCTAATGTCTTCACCCTCCTAGAGTCAGGGACAGTGCAAAGTGATAGGGAGTGTCACTAATGGGTTGGGTTAATTGGCGACTACCACACTGGGAAAGGGAGAATATTAGCAAAAATGTATACATTTTTTTTTTATCCACAGTAAGTCATACTAATAAAGTAAATTTGACTTTGATATTGTGTCCTAAACCACATCCACTAATGTGAGGCCTTCATTAACATCTGAATGTTTTTATTTTTTCTTAAAGCTCATAGTCATATTGTTTACTTACCTACCAGAATTTTACACTACAAAATCATTACATTCCAGAGTAGAAACAACCAGTTTGCTTCCATTCTAACGGTAGACGCTAGATTAGATTCAACTTTTTGCAAATGTGATTTGCACACAACAGAATTTGACCTCCACATTTAACCCACTTGTGCAGTGAAACACACACACTAGTGAACACACTAAGCTGTGAACATGTGCCCGAAGTGGTGGGCAGCCCTATCCACAGTGCCCGGGCAGCAGTTGGGGGTTAGGTGCCTTCCTCAAGGGCACTTCAATCATGACCTGCCCAGGATCGAACCGGTGACCTTCTGGTCACAGATCTCTAACCACCAGGCCACGGCTGCCCCTTAATCTATGCCAACTTAAGTACACACTCTAATATTAGCTCCTAAACAAACTGTGTTGTGTGCTACAATGTCTCATTAAGTTGAATTTGATTTTACCTGAATTCTGTAAAACTTGTCTGATGTAACAACTGTGGCTATAAAATAATGCATTTGTGGCTACAACATGGAAGGGTGGATTGAATCAAACCATTTATTGTGGGGTCAGAGATCCATTTGTGAATGGTCATAGAGAAGGATGGATGAGGAGATGGAAGTGTTCTGATGAGACAGAGAGAAGAGATTATTTAGATGAAGGCCCTATTCCCTTGGCTGTTCCAGTAATCAGCAAAGCTGCCAGCATTCAATTTCAGAGAGGCGCCACGGAGCTTAGGCTGGCAGGTGGAGAGCAACACCTTCGTCATCAGCTTAATCATGACCTCACACACACTGACATATTCGTTTTACTACATGTGGTGAGGACCACCATTGATTTTTGTATTACTGTTTCTGATTAATGCTACACCTAAACCTAACCCTAACTCTATACTAACCCTAAATCAATCCCTAACTCAGTAATCTAATCCTAAACCTAATTCTAAACCTAACATCAGTAACCTAATCTTAAACCTAACCCAAACCTCAGTTAATGTAATCCTATACGTAACTCTAAACTTGACCTAGTCCTACCTTCTGTAACCTTCATCTTAAACCTAACCCTAAATGTAACCTGAGTACCGGTAATTGAATTCCTAAACCTAAACTCAGTAACTTCAGCCCTAAACCTAACCTTAACCTCACTGGCCTAATCCTAACATTAACCTATTCCTAATCTATACTCTAACCTTAACCTTAAATGTAACCTAGTCTTAAACCCAGATCTAACCTTAACTTCAGTAACTTAATCCTAAACCTAACACTAGTTAAATCCTAAAACAAACTCCAGTAATGTAAACCAAACCATACGCTTAACCTCAGTCACCCAATCCTAATCACAAACTCAACCATAACCTCAGTAATCTAAGCCTCAAAATAACCTAAATATAAACTAATCAAACCTAATCTAATCTTAAAATTAACCCAGGCCTTAATCTTAATCTCAGTCATTTTAATCCAGTCTCTCTGCTGTTAGTTGTTGATACTCTGATGTATTTTTCTTACTTTCTTCTCAGCACTGGGACGTTTGGTCCTCCCAAAGATATAAGTACAAGCAGAGACACACACAGAAAGCTGCTATTTAAAATAAGGTGTAGTCCTATCTCATCAGCTGGGTAAATTGGCAATAGATGAGATTTTGATCCGGAAAATAACGTGGCCTCCCCCGCTTCATGGGAACACATTAAACTCAAGCTGAAGAAAACGAAAGATTCTGCCAAAAAGCCACAGCAACTCCTGTTAGACTAAGTTTGCACAGTTTATCTGTAACAGGGGCATTTTATCAGTAAATAACAAACTGCAGTTACATTAGAGCTTCAAATGTTTATTCTGTCCATTATCTCATGTGCAGCAGCAGTACAATATAATATCTCATTAACTACCTCAGATTACCTCACATGTACAAAAATCAATCAATAAAACATGGATTTTAACAAGGGGGGCACTAACTTTAGCATAAAATTACATATATCCATTCATTATCTATCTATACATCCACCCATCCAGCCCCTCATCCATTCATCTATCCATCCATACAACCACCCATCTGACTACCTATGCTTGCATGCAAACATACATGCACCCATCCATCATCCATTCATCCATCCATACATCATCCATCCATACATACAAGCATGCATCCATCCACCCACCCCTCCATACGTACGTACCTACATCTACAAAATAGTTGCTGAATAGGGACTGTATATTGATTGAAAAGTGAGTTTCGTAGTGTGTGGGACAGTTGAATTATTCAATGTACTGTTTTGACCTCATTGTATATTCCAGGGAATATATACATATATATACTGTGACAGTGAGGAGGCAGGGGTCAACAACCAAGCCTTGGTTGGCTGACACAGTCACTTGAATCTTTGCTGGGATTTGAAGAAGGCGGTTGCAACACGCAAACTCAAGAATATTAGTGAACTGGAGGTCGTTGCCATGAAAAATGGGCTAAGAATCCTCAGGAACACTGCCAGAAGCTGGTGTCTGGCTATGCATCGTGTTTGAAGCAGGTCATAACAGCAAGAGGGTGTTGTACTAAGTACTAAAGATGTTTGTTATTAAGGGGTTGAGTAACTCTGAGACTGCAGTAGTCATTAAAATTGGCATTTACTGTTGAATTTGAAAAAACTATTTCAAATGTTCTGTTTTGTTTATTGCACACATTTGACACACTTATCAAACTATCAGCCCACCAGTCTACAACCATCAAAGTCTACAAGGACCACACATTTTTATATTGTTTCTGAATGACTGAGTCAGTGTGCAGAAATACAGATTATAGAAGTATAGAACTGTAGAAGCATTGGCCCTGTTTTGAACCTGGCAGCATTCATAGCTGCTCACAGTTATTTATTCAGCAAATTGCTCACAGGTGTTCTCCAAAGAGGAACATGTTGCCTGTGGATATGAAGCAGAAATGAGGAGATGTGTGCGATAACTCACTGTGAGAGAGTGATGTGGAGGTTTGTGTGCAGATGAAGCTGCAAGCAGGTGGGGGGCACTGTTGCTTCTGTATACACCACACATTTTCATTTGTGTCTAAGACAAATCACTGGTGATAGTTGTACTACAATCAGACAACTTTAGTGCATATATACATGTAGATTAGCACCTACCTTCTGAACCAACCCATGTATGTACATCATAGTCAGTATATCCAAGACATCTTAGATACAGATACACTGAGCATTAAATTTGTAATAAAGGCCCAGCACCTTATCACATAGAAGTGATAAGGTTTGGAATATGATCCTTGCTCTGTTACATTACAAACTGCAGTTCATATATCAGTATTAGATCTTTTTTATTCCCAAACAAGAACTCGATTTACTTTCATTTTCATGACAGGCTGAATTACAGCAAAGCACATGATTTAAAAGCCACAATAAATGCCCTAAAATGACCCCTTTACATAAGAAAGAAGTTAACTTCCTCCAGCTGCCTTTTATGCAGTTCTCTAGCTATTTTACTGACATTTTGTTACTGCTGTGCTAGGTAACAATTTCAGCCAGGGGTGTAAGAAAATATCAACTTTATGTTTTGTGATACTTGATGATTCTTTAAAAAAACTGCTGATTTTAATTTAAAGTTTACATGTACAGATTAGTGGTTATTTTTTGTTGTGTTCAAACCTCAGACCACTAGATGGCAGTGTTGTAATTTATCTTCATCCATTACACTCTTCCACTCCAGTGTAAACAAGACACTGGACAGTGACATTGACAGTTTTCCTAAAATTCAACCTTAAAATGTAATTTGCTTACAGTATCTCAATATATTGCAATATATTGAATCGTAATCCCTGTACCATGCTTAAGGCCACACCATATCACAGGAAAATGTTTCATAATTTCATGGACCTAGTGTCTGAAATATCACAGATTTTGCAGATTTTATAAGAACAGTGTTATGTATCACTGTAGTTGTTAAATCAAAATGTTTAATCCCTTAGAATACACATTATGAGTGCAGTCTTGAGCCATGTAAACATCTTACTCACAGTTTAATTCATACAGAGCCTTTCTTCAACAAAACACAGTGTAAGGTAAAATCACCCCAGTCTACTGCCATGACTCGCTTAATTTGTCCAGGAAAGAGTCATTATTTGTGTGGGTGAGGATCCCTTTCAGGAAGACTATCATCTACTATGTAGCAGCACGTTTATGTGAGGAGCAGCTGACTGAAACCTGGGAAAATAGCACATTTGGCGCTCCCATCGTTGAACACTGTTATGTGAATCCAAGATATCAAACGTGTACACACTATTTTAGACAGACATTTCATGACAAATTGTCTTTATCATAAGAAAAAAATGCTAATTTTGTGATGTGATTTCTATGGCTGTGACTTTATAGGGCGCCAATCATGGCACATATTGTGTATCCAGGCTACCAACACAGCCCTACAGTCAACATGGATGCAAATCAAGTTTCATGCCATTCCTTTTACCTGTTAAACACGCCTTTAACACTCCCCTCACTGTTACACAGCTGTTTGTGGAGACAGTGAGAAGGAACTCTGAATATTACCGGCTAGGATTTTCGGTGCTTTTCTCTGTGTGACGTTGACGTGACATCACGCATAGTGTGTGTGTGTGTGTGAGAGAGTTTCGGTACACAGAGCTCAGTCACACACTGAAGAGGAGAGCGAGGCAGCGCAGTGTTGGTCTCTTCACCTGACTGAAACAGTCCTTATTCTCCGTTTAAGAAGACCGAGGTTGATTTTAGTCTTTTCAAAGTGCTGATTCTTTTCTGGAAAGTCAAGGACACGGAAAGTCAATCACGTTCTTACGCTTAAAGGCGCCAAGAAGTGGATATAAGTGTTTTACGGACACCTGTTTTAGCCAAAGCTAACATTACTCAAACCCGGTGTTCTGTGACTGACTGACCGGCCCTCGGACACCATGGTGTGGGATCTGTCTCTCCGCAGCTCCGTCCGGCTCTTCACCGTCTGTTTCCTTATACTTCAAGGTAAGACTGTCAGCCAGTTTTTGTACGGTTTATAAAGTCTATAAAGTTTTATTTTAGGTTTCAGCCAATCTAAACGTTGGTGCTTGAGGATTTCGACACATTAACTTCAGATTAAAAATGCTGATCTGGGATCAGTTTGAGACACCACGAAGCTGAAGTTGGTTACTTATTCGCCGACTGAAGTTGGTGCCTTATTCACGGCTAAACTGACTGTAAATTAAAGGGGATGTTCATGTCGCGCATTTGCTGCTCACTTTTTCACGTGCATAGAAATAGAATTACGTGAACATCCGTTTTATTTTTCGATCTGGCGTTGTCAATATGAAAAAGAGCATCTAATAAAATATTTTAGAAACGAAATTATATTATTATTATTATTATTATTATTATTATTATTAAAGGTTTTTAAGTCTACATTTCCTCTGTCAGGATTTTCCTGTACCTCAAAAAATAAAAGATTACATTACCAATATACACAAATGAATCAGAGGAAGAAACAGCCAAGTTTTATTTTTTATCACAGTTGCTTAGCCATTTGTTTGTGAATAAAAGTTAGACAAAATAAATGTACTTTGCATGTAAAAAAAAAAACCCTGTTTATTGAAGAGAACACAATGTGGTACAACTGGCAACATGAAACCTTTAGAGAATTTTTTACAAGCATATTGAGGGCATTATTAATGTCGCAATGGAACACGATGTCAAATTAAAGTTGAAATTCCAGATCAATTCTGAGGGCTTTATTCATTTTGGGCCAGACAAATAAGACATTAGCAACACAGAACAGACGCACTACTGTAAGGCCAACCAACAATTAGCCTGGCTCGGGGTCATTTGATACTTCAAAACTAACTTTCAGCATGGCACATTGAGTAATTGTGCACAATGGTAAATTAATGAATTAATGATTTCCTAATTAATTCTTGGGCTTTATTCATCTTGGGCCAGACAAATAAGACATTAGCAACACAGAACAGACCCACTATAAGGCCAACCAACAATTAGCCTGGCCCAAGATCATTTTCTACCTCAAAACTAACTTTTAACATGGCTCCTGAGCAATTGTGCACAATGGCAAATTAATTAATTAATGAAATTCCAGGTCACTTCTACTGGATTTATTCATCTTGACAAATAAAACATTTGTAACACAGAATGTAGCCAGTAAAGTGTAAGGAAATCTTGGATTTGTTTTGGCTTAAGATGATAAATGATATAAATTCAATATTATACACATATAATAACCTGTCAGAAATTGTGGACTGGGAAGGAAGGTAGACACACTCGCAGATAATGATAATGTTTTAATAAAGTGAGATAGTAAAACAATACTCAGATTAAACAAACTACTATACTTTGTGTCAAGTTTATCAAGAACATCTGTTTTAAACTATTTTAGATGTTCTTGTAGTGGCACAAAATCACAAAAATTAAGTCAGTCAAAGCCAACTTGAATGACTGTATTAGTAAAAAAAAAAGGAAACTGGCCTAACTCTGTACATGCAGCCTGAAACAAGAACAGTTTGAAGCAGGAGTTTTGTGTCATCAGTCTGGCAAATGACACATTTTGTTGGCCCTGGGGTCATTTTTCAGTCAAAACCCAGTCTCTCTTCTCAGGTGGGGATGAAGACAAAGAAACATTTCCATTCTTTGAATGAAATATAACAGCAACTTCAGTAGGGTCATCTTCCTCACCATTGGACTGTACTGCATGTGTTATTTCTTGATCTGGATCATAATCTTTGTTTTCAGCTCCTAACTCACCCTCCTGTATTACAGAACAAATAAGCGGCAACATGGTGGTTAGCACACTTGCCGCTCAGGTTGGGTTCAAGCCCTCATCTGGGTGGAGTTTCCATATGTTCCCCAGGGGGGAACATGCAGGAGCAGGGCTGTGAAACAAGGGACAGGTGGACAGGATAACGAAAGCGGTGTGACAGGGGCAGGGCACAGCGGAGACAGGGAGGTAAATACAAATACACATGGAGACTGGGAAACTAGAACAGGACCTTTACAGTACCCCCATGAAACCAGTCACGTTTCAGGGGGCAGGAACAATACCAGAGAAAAACCAAAGCCAGAAAAATAGAACTGAGCTTAGCACTAAACCTTAAGTCAAGAACACAGCTTGGGTTTAAGGCTACAGATGTAGTTTTTTGTCTAATGTTTTCTATTTTATTATTGAAGAAGTTCATAAAGGTGTCACTAGTAAGATTAGCTGGAATCGGAGTTTCAGTTTCTGCGTGATTTTTTGTAAGCTTAGAAATCACACTGAAAAGTACTCTAGGATTGTTTTTATTGGTTTCAATCAGGGATGCAAGGTATTCTGAACGTGCTTTATTGAGGGCTTTTTTATACTCAGTAAAGCTGTTTTTCCAGGCACAGTGGAATATTTCTAGTTTAGTTGACCGCCATTTCCTCTCTAATTTCCAAACTTGCTTTAAATTGCGAGTCTGATCATTATACTATTGGGCAAGCTTTTTCTGTCTCATCTTTTTATATTTAAGAGGGGCTACAATGTCTAGTGTTGAACGGAAGGTGTTTCCTACACGGTCAGTCAGTCTTTCTAAATCCATTGAACTAGAAGAGTAAGTGGGAATTGATAAGTCTGGGAGGTTTTCTACAAATTGTTGGGCTGAATCTGATGTTAATGAACGTTTCATGCAATAGAGATCTGCATATATTGTGATTAAGATGTAGCTCATACGAGACTATATAATGATCTGAAACTGCTGGATTTTGAGGAAAAATGTTTGTTATCCAAGTTCATTCCCAAGGTCAAAACTAGGGTATGATTACAATAGTGTGTAGGTTTTTTTTACATGTTGGGTAATACCTGTAGAATCTAAAATGGCTGTAAATGCCTTTTTTAATGAGTCGTCTATATTTTCAAAATGTATATTAAAGTCTCCTACAATTATTACTTTATCACTGTACACTACTACACTTGACACAAAGTCACTGAATTCTTTTAGGAATTCTGAATAGGGCCCCGGAGGCCTGTATATATTAAATAATGAAAATGCAACCTTATTTGTAGCTGGATTGGTTATATTAATTGAAAGAATTTCAAAGGATTTAAATGTCTCACAGTATTTAAGGTTAATGTTTAAAGTGTTTTCGTAGATTATACTAACACCGCTTCCAGTTCCTGACAATCTCGGACTGTGAACGTAATTATAACCTTCAGGGCTGGCTTCATTTACACTGTAAAAAATGAATCAGTGGTCCAGTAGATCTGATACAAATGTATTATGTGAAATTCATTTAATAGAATTGAGGTTTTGAATTTTTGCCTATTTTTTGTGTTAATGTTACTTTAAAATGTTTAAAATAAAATATACTTATTTTTTCAAGAACACACAATAATTTTATTTGAGTAATAATAATTCTACAAAGGTTTGTGTTAATACGAAGTGATATAATTAAGTTAATTTCAATTCACA
>BRDA01011116.1:61894-72779 GCA_036984385.1 Crenuchus spilurus | reverse complement strand
TCAAAATGCTACAGCAAGAATTCCCCAAAAATTATTTTATACTAATATTTATTATGCATTGGTAAAGTGTATATATGTGTGTTTCTTAATTCAAAACATGTCTTTTTGTCCATAATTTAGGATGGTTTGGGGATGTTTCACAGGGCCGGAAGGAATTAAGTCTATTTCAGTTATTTTAAATGGGAAAAATTTGTTTGATATACGAGTTGACTGACTTACCAGCTCTGTTACAGAACGATTTAAACTCGTATCTGAAGGTACCACTTTACACAGGATTTGTAATGCCAGCTCATTTGACACATGATTTTGGAGCGTTGCTAAAAGAACTGCTTGTGCAGTCAGTGAAAAGAGTTTGTAGTGTTAGGATTTTATTATCACAATCTCACCTCATTACAAAACTATTAGATGAAGCACCATCATTCCAGAGAATACATTTCCATTGCTACACAGCTCAGTGATAGGGGGGTTATACCCCTCTAGACCAGGCCATGGTGCCAATAGGTTCATGTTTATCTGCTCTGGAGAGTCCTATTCTATTGGCAAGACTTCTCTACAGTGACAAAAGTAGCTGAATGCATTCATTAGAAGGTGCGTCCACAGATATTTGGATGTGTCTTTAACTGAGTGATTTTATTAATGGAAAAAGAGAGGATTGTAAACATTTGATTTTTGTCAAGACTATGGCTTTAATAGTAGGTTATGACTTACAGTAGGCTGGCATAATAAGCAGTCATGAAGTGGCATCTGGATTGAGTTAAGGGGCCCTCTGGAGTGAAGAGTGATACTGAAGCTGCAGCACTGTTGCTTTATTTCAGTATATTTGATTCACATGACACAAATGAGACTCAAAATCACCATGTTCTAATGTTTTCTGACATTTTACTACTGCACTTCTAGCTCTAAGAGCACAAGTATCGTAAGAAGGCTCTGTGTGTGCGTCTGTGTGCAGGTATCCGCAGCTGAATGTCAGTGCACATTTTTGCAAGCAGTTCTCATGTGAAGTGAAGTCAAACCACAACCACATGCACACCACTGCACCAGTATGTGGAGCAGTGGCACACAGGTTGCGGATGTCTTGTTCCACCTTATAAGGCATCTGAAAGAGGTGAGCAGTGATAGAGGAACATTCTACTGACTAATGGACTTTAGCATGACTGGGGTTTCCTTTCCGTTCTGTCACTAAACTCCATTATCCTCAGAAAAGGACATACATTTAACATTAAAACCAATCAATATTGACATTTATTTTTCAGATACATAATAAAAACAATAACAATATCAAACTGCATATCCAGTGCCACATCCAAAATTTGTTGTATTCATTTGTTTAATTCAACAAGGAAAAATTTCATATTCATTACTTTTGATCAGTATTGACTTATAGCTCATGAGCGATATTATTATTAGAATATTTCTCGTCTCTGTGCTCACTGTTTACATTGTTGTCTCTGCCCTTGTCCAGTGGTGGACAGTAACGAAGTACATTTACTTGAGTACTGTACTTACAGTAAGTAAATTTTTTTTGAGTATTTTTACTTAACATGAGTATTTATTTTTTGGTGAACTCCACTACATTTCAAAGACAAATGTACTTTCGACTCCACTACATTTCTAGGAAGTTTGCCACTACTCGTTCCTTTTGGCTCAGCCTTAGGGTTGAGCCGGATACGGTAGGGATAAAGCATTGTTGACGAGTAACAAGCACAATACGAGTATAACTCGTCAATATCCATGCTCGTGCTGAAAGAAAATCCTCATTGGGTAACTGACTGTCTTCACAATCTGTGATTGGCCAGTCACACAGAGCACCTTCCTCTGCCTAAAGAGACACTGCAGCCAAAATTCTCTGTAGCCACTCTTGCACACACAGACAGTGACTGACTGATCTCTCTGCTTGGCTTCACGCTCACTTCTCTGTTCAGTACTCCTTTGGTTTTCTTCAGCTCGCCTCTGTTTCGGTTTGTATGATGTTTAAAGTTACTTGGTGAACTGGTTTCGTAAATTACGCAGTGCATTTGACAAGACAAAGCTGAAAATGGCTCGTGTCGTATCGGTCACTGCCTCCACTCCAGTCGTTTTTTTTTTTTACCGTCTGCTTTCTCTTAGTTTGGCTGGTGATATAAAGTCAGTTGGAAAACTTTGTTCGTACTGCACGCGGTGCTTTTAAGAATACAGTGAACAAGGCTAACATATAAACAATACATACAGCAACTTCTGATCAATCCATATCAATTTCAGACTTAAAATAATGTACCAAGTTAAGCCCCACCCACTTCCAATTAAACCACGCCCAGTTCCAGTTTAGGCCCCACCCACTCCGAGTACAGATAAGGATACAGATAATTTAGATGGTTGAACAGCAGTGGCAGATGCTGGTCTTTCAAGGAGGGGAAGCTCAATTCCGGTCTACATCATAAAATGTGTCGGTTTATTTATACGTAAATTCTACCCTCCATTACTTTTCAAGAAAATGATCTGTGACCCTGTCGTACCAACAAGGCGTCTTTTCCAGGGACTTGACTAGTATCCTCTCAATGACCAGCAGAGCTAGGCTGCTTAAACGGCCTTGGCTCATGGTGTTGCGGGTGTAAGACTTGAACTGCTTTAAAAACAGGAGAAGTTCTTTACTGGCGCGAGGCTAGTGTGAAGTGTGTCCGCCTGTGAGAGCTACCACTGGACAGAAACTACGATAGAAGTCAGAAAGAGTGATAGAAGTCAGTCTCCAAACACAAGCAGCTACAAAAAAACACCAGAAATAAAAGCTCGATTTGTCGCTAGTCGTTTTTAACAAAGAAAATGCCGCTAAGACGATTAGGAAAGTCTTCGGTTCAACTCAGAACAGAATGAAAATTTTTTAAAAAATGCTTCCACGGATGTTTACACCAAAAGATCGCTGATTTGCTCATTTAGCTGTCAATCTAAAAGGGATTCAGCCTCAGACACATCATCCAATCATCATGCAGAAGATGAGCGTCCGGGCCAGCCGAGGCCAGCCCACTGCCCCATAGACCCCCAGAGACGCTGAACGTCCGATGGGCGGGACAAAGCCCAGGATTCATCCAATGACTTGTCTCGTTTCGCTGCACGCTTTGCTTTGACACAACACACATATACAGTAACTGATTTATACGCGATGTTACGCGAGTTGAAAACAAGAATGAGTGAGAGGAAAGCCACGTCGTTACCAGTGATAAGAAGCTGATTCTGAACAAAAGTTGAGCGCATTGTAGCGCATATTTAGTCAATGACATATACACACAACAGTATATTATTGATCACTTATTTTTTGACATTTTAGGGGAAGCTGAGCTTCCCGTGCAGTCTTAGAGCAATCGCCACTGTTGAACAGATACAGACAGTGGTGTACTCGCTCATCCGTACTGAAGTTTTACAGGTGGTGTAGACTTTTAGTTGCAGAGTGGTTCTACATGTCAATACATCGTCAGGTGGTTTCAGCAAGTTACAAGGTTCTGTAAAAGCACTCAAAACAAAAAACAGCAATGTACTGATATTAGAAAATATAATTTCCCCTTTTGAATACTTGAGTATTTTTAAATGCATGTACTTTTGAATACTTAAGTATTTTCCAAAGTAAGTACTTCAGTACTTTAACTTGAGTAAACTTTTCACTGAGCAACTTTTACTTGTAGTTGAGTAAACTACTTAAGTACTAGAGTTGAATACCTTGTCCATGACTGCCCTTGGCACATCATACCCTGTCTTATCATTAACTACAAGTGTCTTGTCAGTGCACAGCCCTGGCCCATCAACCCTGATCCGATTACGTTTGGTATTTAGGTTCCCTCATGTTTCACAGTCCTCGTCAGTCATGGTATGATTACCGTGCAAATGTGTTGTCATCCTGCATTGTCACTGCTGAGTCATATTTTGTCACCACCCTGCAACGTTGCATCAGTAGACAACATTGCCAGAACATTGTCACATGGTAGATGTGTCTGCTGGGCACGTCATTGTTTTGCTTTCCTAGTTAGGTTTTGCTCAAGTTTTGCTCACCACACCTTAAGTTTTTGTTTTTTTTAAATAAAGGTTTGCTATGACCATTGTGGCATGCACGTCCTCCAGCTTTTAACATTATATTACATTAAAACTGTATTTGGTGGCAGACCAGTTGAAGTTCCATTTTAAATAAGCAAAATTATTCCTCCAACAGTCTGATATGCTACTGACAGTTAAAGATTTTCAACGCTACATATGATCAGATAGATAAAATGCTACTGTAGCTTACTCATCAAATTCATCACTATTCAAGCTGCAAAAAGTTTCATGTTAATACAGGTAAAAAGTGACAGATGAAAGAAAAGAGTCAAAACCAGGGAGAATATTGCAATACAAAGTTTATGACTTAAAATTTATAAACAGAAAATACAAACAAAAGCATGAGAAGAATAATGCATGATAAGTTGGGGCAGAATAAGACAAGTGGCATGATTCATTGTTTTGTTTAAAATAGAATACATTGATATAAAACAAACAAAAAAACATGATTGTGTTCTAAGGCTAAAAGTTATTCAAATGTTAAAAAGGCCAAAATAAGCTTCCTAAAGTAGCATATTTCCTAAAATCTATAAATAAGTGCAGACCCTCACAGGATATTTCACATTAAAAAGTTAAATTTCATCAAAGAGATTTTGTTCCTAGTCCTTTACAACATTACAAAGAGGTTAAGACCCTAATTTTCTCCATTGACGGTGAAATACGATGAATTGTTTATTTGGCAAAGTTGTGTCCCACATATACTAACATCACCACGGGGAGAAAGCAGGTCTTCATGTCTTCATGACTGTGCGTCATAGCCAGACATGCTTCAAGTAAAAGATGGAAGTGTACTATAGAAAAACATACTCTGCACAGGAATTAAATGTGGACAATACAAAAGGTCAGACCTACATACAATGAGAAATTTACTACGACATCAGCATTACATATTCTCTTGGACAACAGAGGATGTCTTTTCACATACACTCAAAAATGAAATGTACATCCCTGATAGAAACCGCAAAACAAAACAAATTCAACATGAAAAGTGTATTTAGAATATTCACATTCAGTTGCATTTCCACATCTTGTGTTGTACTAGTCTCACAGGGTCAGACGTTATCTTGTATTGAGAATGTCTGGGGACAGCCTTGAGAGGATCTGGCATATTCTAAGCAGGAATGTAGACTTATTAGCACTCCACAGATGCGAAGGTTAATTCTGTGAAACTGCCAGCAAAGACATAAAAAATACTGTACTATACCTAACGGCTTATTAGTACCATCTTATAACCCACTGTTGTAACAGTTAAATGTGAGGCCCTACCAATTTCACAGCCATGGAAACTGCATCACTGAATGAGGCTTTCCCTGTGAAAGAGACCATCTGCCATGAAATACCATGAAATTCTAACTTTAATGGGCTTGGGAGTACTAAATGCAACCTGAAAGTGTCTGTGTGTACTTGTCACTGTAAAGCACACTGGGATAGAGAAAGGTGCTATATGAACTGTGAGAAAGATGTTTGCAGGGTTCAAGACTGAACTCCTAATACACATTCTATGAGATTATCAAGAATTATTAAACAAATGCTGTGAAATATAGCACCTTTCTTATATAATCCATAAAACCTCTGATATTTGAGATACTAGGTTCATGAAATAATGGAAAATTCCTGTGATTTTGGTAGGGCCCCAGTAAAAGATTTTAAAAGATTACATGTGCATATTATTTAATATAATTTAGTCAGCTGTTTAAAATTGGATTTTTCTTCTCCAGCGCTCTGTCAATTCTCATTCCCAAAACAATGATCATAGTCTATGAAACAAAACCATCAACATACTTGTCAATACTTTGCCAAAGAGTATCCACATCTGCTTCACAATACAGCTTCAAAAACAGGTTGTCCTCAGACAACAGCGTACTCTTGCTACGAGATTACGTCTGGCCTAGCAAGAACAGTGCTGTACTTGCTGGAGCTAAAACACACACGCTGACAAATCACACACACTCTTCTTTCACAAATGGCTTTCCTTAGTTCAGGTGTGTGGGTTCAGACCTTAAAGAACTCTTTGATTTATTGTTTTCTCTATTAAAATATAGAATTCATCAATAAATCTGATGGCTACAACTTTACTACAACACTAAACCCAAAGCAATGCTGTGAAGCAAGTGCATGTTTATTAGTGTGGCGGTGTACTGCAGGGTTCAATGTTAGGGACTTTTCTATGCTTCTTTTTTAATTCATCAACTTCTACTACTGGATTGTTTGAGTTACCTTGTTGTCATTCACTGGGGAATGTCCTGTTTCTTTCCTCAGACTTATACCTTCACACCCTCCTCCCTTTTCCTTTGCAGTTAGTCCCCCGCCCCACACCCCACACACACAATTCCCCCCCAATCATGTTGAGCACATGGTGGATTCATTAAATGCTAAAACCTTAACATTACTTCATTTATTAAAGGTACAACAATAGGGTAGCATACCGGACAGTTTTAAAACTCAAAGTCTTCATCTGCCATGTCAATAGCCCAAGCAAACTTCTCTCGTTGGGTTTTGTTGTAGATTTTTTCGATGGGTATTCCCCATTTTTTACACCTGAAGAGAAAATAGAACAAAGTGTTGTATTAGAGTTCCACCACATCCTGTCCGTATTTAATATAAAACCATGTTTTAAAAAAAGTACTTGACATGTTATGAGCTATGACTAAATAGGAGCCAGTCTGAAGAACAAAATACTTCTACTTGACGCTACACAGCCATTATATGCATTTGTTAAATTTCATCAGCAGCCATACACTCACATGCAGTAAAAGTACTGCTTATTCTATTGATGTTATTTGAATTTTTTTATAAAAATATTTTTGAGCAAATAGAGATTTTGAAATTAAATTTGATCAGGCATTTTTGCACAGTACTGTACATGCAAGTATATGAAAACATATATGAAAACACACACACACACACACACACACAGAACTATGGGGAAAGTTCAGAGGGAAATTCTCTAATGCCTTTCCAAAACAAAGGGCCCTCCCAGTAAATGCTTGTGCTGTGCTCTGCTAGGCTGGACAGGCTGGGGGTAGTTCCTGCAACCATTGTGTGTAATAGTGAGGATTTTCTCCTAAAATAGACTCAGAGGTGGGGACAAATCTCATTGCTGGTGACCGTCCCAGAGCCTCTTCAGTTTCAGTGTCTCAAATCAAAAAGTTTATTGTGTTGGCCACTTTTAGTAGAAATAGCTGAGGTGTCAACCTCTAGAGACAGCAAACCTTATATTCAGAGTCTCAAAACGATATAAAAACAATCACTAATAAATACAGAGTAAATTTCTGCAAATACATTCATTATCAACAACAGTGCAATAATTTAGTAATGCTAGAGTAATGCTAGAATAGAATATAGAATATAGATAAATTAATAAAAAATCAAATAAATTATAGAATATAGTATATATGTAATTAGTACAGTATAAGAATGTAGTACTAAGTGCAAGAATATAGCACTTAGAGTAGTGTATGAACATATAGTGTAAGAAAACAATATATAGTCAAGAGTACAGTACATAGTGTATATTGTAATACTACAATACATAATGTGCCATTTAAGGATATGGTTTATTGTTTAAATGGTGTAAGACTATAGTACACTGAGCCCAAACTGTGACACAAGTCCCGTCTTTTCCTCCTTCATGTTACCTCCAGAGGGAAAAAGTGGCGGGATGGAGTATTCTCTGGCTCGAAAACAAACCCCATTGTTCCTGCTAAACCCCCACCACCCCACCCAACCCCTTGCCTTCCTTGCAGCTGCTGAACACAACACTACCCAATATATTTCCCACAATGAAAGATGACTTTCCCTCTCAGGAGTTTGCCTGTCCATAGTTACTCAACCAGCTGATTTTAATACAATACTGCATTGTTGATACTGCAAAATGACGACAGAAAAGATTCACGTACATATACAACTACTGAGGCTTAGAATTGAGGGTTCATCATTTCCAACATGCAAATTAAATACATGATGCATCATATTTAATCTATTTCCATGGTCAGTTATAGCTTATTTAATGTTTGCCCAATTTGTTAATCTGGTGAAACATAGTTAGGAATAGAAATGAGAAATCGTTCAAATAGAATAGCAATGTGCTTTCTTCATCACTGGTGATAACAAAAGGGTTAAGGGTTAGCATCAGCTCATATCATATTTGTGAAAGTACTGTAAGTAGGGCTGAGGATATCTTGTTATGCTTTATTTTAATCATGCTCTACTGTCATTAATATTTTTCAAAACAAGCAGAAATGAATGAAATCAATATCAACAAAATTAAATATAAATGCAAGTAACTGATAAAATGATCATTAACTGCATTTAAAAAGCAAAAATAACAGTAACAGACAAATATTTTCTTTCACAAACTAGCCCAGTATAGCCCAGACCATTTTACCAGGCAACTGAGATGCGGGGGTCCAAGTAGTTCAGTTTGGATGTTCCCAAAGCGATCTGTTTATTCTCCTCACGATCTGTGGCCTGAACCTCCAGCTTCATAAGCTGCTCAGCCAACCTCGCCACGGCCTTCTTCTTCATCTCCACTGCTCTGAAAACACAGCAGAGAGACAGTGAGATAAACCAGGCTAGACTTCTATAGAGTTCTTATCATTTCAGGATGAAAAGGTGAATAAACAAAAACAAACAAACAAAAATCCAGTCCCTTCTACTTGATCAGAACCAGAAAGAAAATGTGTAAACAAACTGGAGCAGTTTGAAGACTGGATGTCAGAATAGATACAGTCATGGCCGAAAGTGTTGGCACCCCTGAATTTTTCCCAAAAAATGAAGTATTTCTCCCAGAAAATTATTGCAATTACACATGTTTTGTTATACACATGTTTATTTCCTTTGTGTGTATTAGAACAACACAAAAAACAGGAAAAAAAGGCAAATTTGACATAATTTCACACAAAACTCCAAAAATGGGCCGGACAAAATTAGTTCCTGGTTGAATTTCTACAGAATATTGCACAAAAGATCGTGGATGAGAGAGTTAAAAACAATTAGGTTTTTTTTTTTTTTTTTTTTTTTTTTTTTTTTACAATTGAGCTTATTCACAATACAATTAAAAAGCATATTGTGATGTCATTTATCGTGATAGTGATAAATACAGTTGTATTGTACCATTCTAAATCTTCTTTATTGCACCCAATACTAGCACGAGATTTCAAAAATGTCCTTTTTTGTTCACTTACTGTACCGTCTTGATTTTTGTGCTTCCCAATGCACACACTCAAATTGCACTCACATACATGGCCTGTTATTCTGTCAGAAACATGTGCATATACATTCACTCATGCAGGCATTCAACCTATAATTTTATCACAGGAATATCACTATCTTGGGATGTTTCATAAAAAAATACATATATACATATGAAAATGTTCTGGCTCACTTTTTGCTCTTCTCATCATGCAGTGCCTTGGCATCTGCTTTGGCTGATTTCATCTCCTTCTTGGCTGCCGACAGCTGCTGCTTTTTTGCATCAATCTGCAGAAACAAACAAAACCACAGAGTGCAGGTTTACTGTCAGAGACAGAACATGTGGGGTAAAAAAACTGTCAGAGCTAAAGTCTGGCCCTCAGCAGAGGTGCAGTTTGGCTTACTTTGGTCTGCAGATTCAGCATGGACTTCTCAAAGGTTTTGGGCGGCGCCCTCTGGTGGTTACAGAGTATAGCAACAGCTCGGTTTGCTCTGTTGTAGGAGAGGATCTTTGCTGGAACGTTCTCATCAGCTAGAGAGAGGGAGAGGGAGACAGAAAAAATAATATAATAACCTAAAACATCCAACAATGTCACAATACCAGAATTTTGACTTTGATACTGATACCAAACATATCACAATACTGTATACCAAATCAATACTCAAATATACTCATATATATCAACACAACATTCATCAATGTTATTTGGTAAAATACAGATACATTTCTACATATTTACAGCTTTACTAACATGTCTAAAATTTTATCTATTTAATCTAATTGTAATCATATTTCTTTTTACTGGTCCAGCAACATGAAACATTTAGTTATGTAAATGGTTAAGGGCAGGTGATGTTTTCAAATAACACATTTTTTTAAAGATTATTTTGTTTTCGTTTTTGTTCTGCCACCTTATTTCCTATTACTTTAAACCAACGGTTCACCAAAAAAGAAATTTGATGTCCAGACTTTGTTTTGTTTAGCAGTAAAGCTATGAGACTAACACAACAGATATCAAAAATGACAATAACAAGGACATATAAGAATATAACAATATCTATAAAAAATTTACAAGCAACAGTACATTAAAGCACAATTCAGACATTATATTCCACCGAGGCTTTCAAGTTCATTAATGCCATTTAATCAATGAAACAACTCTGCATGTGCAAAGCTATAAATACACATGTATAGATGATAAGGGGAGGTGGTTATAGAAGGAGGAAAAGGGGGAAAGAGAGAGATATGGACAGAAGAAGACAACAAAAAGTCTGAAGTTGGATATTCTATTCACAGCAACTGAGAAACAGCAGCTAAGAAAACAGGAATGGATAAAATGTTCAATTTAATATGGGATTTTCAGAAATGATACAAATTTTAATTGAATAACATTTGGTCAGTATGAATATATATGAGTATATATAGTTTCTGATAAAATCAGTAATGTCATCTTGGCTAAATTTCTTATTAAATTTAGTCTTACGAGGTACCTTCACTTCAGGTCAAACAGAAAAAAAAAGTTCCACGGCTTTAAATGGAAACCCCCTATGAGAGGGAGACACAAAGAAAGACAGAACGAGAGAGAGAGAGAGAGAGAGAGAGAGAGAGAGAGAGAGAGAGAGAGAGAGAGAGAGA
>BRDA01011116.1:26808-44415 GCA_036984385.1 Crenuchus spilurus | reverse complement strand
ATTGACATTTGCCATCTCCACATCATTGCATTCAGTTTTTATTCACAATTTGTATAGCGTCCCAACTTTTTTGGAATCCGGTTTGTATATAGATATATATAGACTATGGACTGAAGCCTGGCCTATAAATTGAGTTAACATGTTAACTAGACGACAATAACAAAATGTAAAATTTGAGTAGGAAGAGAAGTAAACATGCTGTGATAACTCACTATTCCTCATCTCCCTGTCTCTTCAGTGGTTTCTCCTGTTTGGGAGAGTAGCAGTAGCCATTATCCTCTTCACTTTTAATGTGATGGACGCTGAGGAGAAAATCATTACAAAAATGTTTAAAAACTGCAATATTTAAATCAGTGTAGTGTCATGATTGTAAAATATTGAATTTAATATAATTCCAAGTGTAGCATCAGAATGCTCAATATCAAATCTATACTATACTTCATAAACTTAAAACACTCAGAATTGTCTTTAATGGCAAATGTTTATTTGCAAGCTAGCTAGCTAGCTAGATAGCTAGATAGATAGATAGATAGATAGATAGATAGATAGATAGATAGATAGATAGATAGATAGATAGATCTTTATTGATCCCTTTAGGAGGTTCCTTCAAGCAAATTAAAGTACTAATTAACTAGCATTACTAAGTAAATCTTTTTGAAAAAATGAAAAAAAAATTCTGATAAAAAAAAAAATAAGCATACATCATTTAAATATTTATCCTTTCATATTTATTTTTTTCTATTTGCCATCTCCTCCCACACTTGGGCTTTCCTGCAACTCCTTTCTTCTCCACTAGGGGAGGCCCATGCCATGATTTGACTTCCTATGTCTGACTTTACATATTTGCTGCTAAAATGGACAGGTACATAAAAATATTGTATTCCAATTATATTTTTAGTCCATTTATCATGAAAGGCCCACACAATGAAAAGGGCAGCAAGCATGTCAAATAATGTAAAATAAATGCCTCAAAAACTGAAATAAAAGTAGGGCAATCACAATTATTATCAACTGATCACAATTATCTTATCATTAATCGTTAATCTGAACATGTTATTTTCCATTGTATTTATATCTCTCACAGTCACATGTTTATTTTTGCAAGAAACCAAATTGATTTTCATTATTAATGATGAGGTAAATAAATTATAAATAAAGGGCAACAATATTGTTAAATGCAATTACTTATTGGCAATTAATAAACAGCTAAAATGTAATGACTGACAGCCCTAGACAGAAATATGAGAACCAAATTTGATGAAAATAAACAATTCCATACCTAGCAAACCCGTTCTCTTTCTCTCTCTTATGCTTGCCTTCAGAACTGTGGGATTTGATCTGAAAAAATAACCCGTTTAATCACAACATTAGATGCAGGCCGATTTGTCTGGAAGGTCCACATGTATGCAGATCTTTCTGAAAATATTTTCAAAAACCCTCTGACCAAAGTAAAAGCATTTAAAAAAGTCTAGATGATGCAAAAACAACTAAAAAATGTCCACATGGGCCTCCAGCCCAGCAGGGGTCAATAATGCCGCTGTCTTCAAAACATCAGTACTGCCCTGAGAAGTAGGGGTGAAGAAATACAACGGGACACCTGACGACATGCATTGTGGAGATAGATGATATCACCTGTAATCTGTTTTGCCATCTAAGGCAGTTGCACGTATTGAACACCAGAGGGTGCTGAAATCCAGCTAGCAAGACTGATAAAGACGTTCATCATTCGTTCTGGCTTTGTTTCTCGTTGATAAGGCTCAAAACAAACTAAAACGCCTGAAAATGGGTGCGAAAACAAACTGCAGATGAAAACCCAGAGAATGGGTGTACACAACAAAGGCTGCCAGCTGGACCACATCGGCACACTCTAAACAGAGTGTAAACCCATAAGAGTGAAGTTAAATGTTCACTTATCCATTTCATTAGTCTTTTGTATTTATTTTCATTGATTTCTTTATGTAAAACTACAGTTATTCTATATAAAATGTATGTATTTATTTTTTTATATTTTAGGAGTGTCTGGAACAGATTATTTGGATTTACATTATTTTTATGGGAAATATTGCTTCAGTATCATGAGGTACTAGAACAGATTAATGATGAAAATCGAGGTTTCACTGTATGAAAAAAAAGCAAATAGCGACAGACAGAATGGCGAAAATTGACCATGAGTGAGAGATAGCTCACACAGATGTGAATGCTGCTAAGGACCAATTGCTGTGAGGTAGGCTGTAACAAAAAATATACTACAAAAACTTAAGCTATACACATTTACACACCCTGTTTCCTAAGCTTTGCCTAGAGATTATGATAGGTCAACACTTACAGAAAATAGTAAGTGAATGTTTCCTTATTTTTGTGTTTTTGTAAATAAAATGTGGACATGTGGACTTTTCTGTCAGTACTTCAGAATGTAACTTCTCAAATTTTTTCTTCATTAAAATTTTGCTTAAAATCAAATCATGAATTTAATGGACTCATGAATGTATTGTTACACCCATACTAGCTTTTCTAGCATTTGTAACTTTCTAAGAAACACAGCAGTAGATTCAGACTCTTAAGCACTATGGTGTAATGATAAGGAAAAGCTAAATTCTGTTAAACATTTTATTAACCTCTCAATTACTAAGCACAAATTAACAATTGTGTTCTGCTTGCGGAGCAAATGAAAACAGTGACAAGCATGCACAAGTTAATAGTGTGAGGTCATCATATTCAGAACCTGTATTTTGTTAAACGCAAATGCTTTTTAAAATGACTGAAAATGATGTTTTGATATTGATGGAAGGTCAATATCAAATATATATGGACGGGCCTAAGGTAAAATGACTGGTGAGTGTGTAAAAACTGAACACACCTTCTCTTCCCTCCTCTTCTCTTTATCTTTATGTCTCTCTGAGCTGCCGTCTCTGTGTTTCACCTTCTCTTTCTCTCTGTCTTTGTGCTTCTTCTCTGAAGAGTCTCTGTGGTCACTGAAATAATCCAAATACATACAAACATAACATTTTAAAAACACCTTCACAGTGTAATGTCTTGTTATTTAATGTATGTGTGTATTGGCCAAATACAAAAGACAACTTAAAAGAATGGTTCACCCACATTTCATATTTACACAAATCCACACTTAGCACAGATAGAGTTGATCAGTCGACTGGATTCTTGCTTCTTAAAATCAGAACTACAGCAACAATACTAATATTGCTAACAATCACTGGAACTCAACAGACAATTCGAGTCCAAGTAGTTTCTGTAAAAAGCAATCAGCAAAACTGTTCAAACTGCATCCAGATGAAGGTCCCACAGACTAGTAAGTGTTTTATGACATTGTGAACTGAAAACATTATAATTTCTGAGAGAATCATGAGCTGTCAATCAGTTGCCAATCAGCATTCAGCTTCAGAATTTTTATTAATATTATCAGAGTAATGAATGATGTAAGATAATAGATAATAGAATTTAATTATCATACTGGTGACAAAGAGGTCTTAAAACTCAGCGATGTAGCAAACGTGACACTTGGCTTTATAGGGTTACTAATGTACTGCCTTACAAATTAGTAATAATGATAAATAAAGGTATACTGTGGGCGGCACGGTGGCTTAGTGGTTAGCACGTTCGCCTCTCAGCGCTGGGGTCTTGGGTTCGAATCCCCATCTGAGCGGAGTTTCCATGTTCTCCCCGTGTATGCGTGGGTTTACTCTGGGGACTCCGGTTTCCTCCCACAGTCCAAAAACATGGGGATCAGGTGAATTGGGTAATCTGAATTGTCCGTGTGTGTGTCACCCAGCGATGGATTGGTGCCCTGTCGTGGGCTTAGTTGATTAATGTAATGCCCTGCCCTGCGCCCAGTAAGGGGGTAGGGGACTAACCGCGACCCTGATAAGGAATAAGCGGGTGTGATAATGAATGAAATGAAAAAGGTATATTGTAATTTGTGAATAAAAACAGGACAATTAGTCATTTCTCTCAGAAAAGTCAAGTTGCATGGAAAGTCTTGAGGAAACAAGACACAAGAAACAAGATGTTGTAAGACATACAAGCGAGAGAGAAAGAAAGGAAAAAAAGAACTTACTTGTTACTGTACTTGGATTTCTCTCTATCTTTGTCTTTCTTATGCTCTTTGTGTTTGTGCTCTTTGTCTCGATGCTTGTCTTTATGTTTGTGTGAATCTGTTCAGAGAAGAAAGTAACATGGTTAAAGCATGCAGACTCCAGACAATACAACAGGAGCTGAATAGATGAGGAATCTGAGTAAAGTGTACAAAAACGCCTCCTGTTAACATTAAGGCTTAAAACACTCAAACACAGGACAAAAATAAATCAGCAGAAACCCTGCCACAAAGACACATGCTAAGCATTTTACAAGCAGAAGATTTAGAGTTACTGATCATCGTTCAAACTGAGTCAGAGTAGTTTGATGTGAAATGTTTGATGAGAGAAACGTGCCGAGTCAGAATTGTTCACAGTGGTGGTGATAAGAACCTAACGTCTGAAGAGTTTAATGTCTCGAACAAACACAAAGTTATTACATGAGATGGTTAGGACTACACTGCATGATGTTTGTAATAGTTTTAAGAAGATCAGCCTAAAACATTCATGGTGGATGTATATACAGTATATGCAGGCGGTAAAATGAGTTTCCAAAGAAAATGTTTTTTTTTTTTTTTACCTTTAGTGTCACAATAACAGAATTTTGATTTTGGTAGAGATGCCAAGTGTAATATCACAAACAACACCAAATCAATATTCTAAAAACACTCATCTTTAAAAATTAAAACATTCTTTAAAAAAAATTACCTCTGTAAATCATACAGAACAATTGTCATCAAAATGCAGCAAAATTCAGTAAAACATAATATGGCACCAAAATACTGCAACTAATTAAACAAACTACTAAAAGCATTCAAAGTTATAATTAGAATTGACTTCCAAATTAAAAATTTGCATTACTTTCAATACTTTGTGTAACTATATTTACTTCCGTTCTTTACGTATCACACATGTAGGTTTACTTGTGGTTTTGGAAAGTAAATAAAATGGATATACTTGTGTTGCAGACATTGTGACTCCTGGTTCCTATCACCACCATTGTAAATAAATGTCAATGGTAAAGTTTCTCTATAATGCAGCATTTCACATCAAACCACTCAATGACCCAATAATGCAGAATTTCTGACAACTCACTGGTGCTCCCGTTCAATACTGTGCATATATACTGTAATGACTGTGCAAAACAATAACTAATAAAAGGCTTGTATAAACCCCTGTAAAACATCTCAAGCTCTCACACATGTATGCATATAATGAGATTTCACTTGTTCAGTCTTGACAGATGAGATGGGATTATATCTGAGTAATATGCAGGTTTTAACAACACACACCTGTGACACACTAATGTGTGTATGTGCATTACACCAACCGTCTGCCTGCAAGAACCCACACGCCACAGTAAACACCAGCCATATATAAAAAGTGCTCAAATCAAATGTGGTGCAGTTGTTTCTCAATCATAACACACTCTAAAGATAAAATTACAGGGCCTGGCATGAAGACTATGTCAGCAATATTGATTTTAAGTGGCAAAAATGTCCTAACAATTCGTAACATTATTGGAGATACATATTTTACAATAATCTGATATAAAATGAGAGGTTTAATTTATATGCAGTACCAGTCAAATGTTTGGACACACCTTCTGGACATTCAGTGTTTTTTTATTACTAAAAATAAAACATGAAATTATTTAGTAAACAAACAAGTGTTAAACAAAAAAAAAATTATATTTTTAGATGTTTCAAAGTAGGGACCTCTTGCTTAGATGTCAGCTTTCTTGGCATTTTCTCAGTCAGCTTTATGAGGTCACCTGGAAAGGCTTTCAGTTAACAGCTGTGCCTTGTCGAGACTTGCATTTATTGCCCTCTTAATGTGTTTGAGACCATCAGTTGTGTGTCTACTTTGAAGAATCTAAATCTACAACATATTTTGGTTTAACACTTTTAATTTTACTACATGATTCCTTATGTGTTCGTTCATGGTCTGGATGACTTCAGTATTAATTTATAAATATAGGACAAAAAATAAAAACATTGAATGAGAATGACTTTTGACTGGTATTGCATTAATTTTCTATTCAATTAGATTTAGGGACACAGTGTTTTTTTAAACTCATATACCAGTAATAAAAACTCAGAATTGGAGACAGAGCTACCCATAATTCTTTGTAGTGTTTATTTTCTTTGATTTCTGTTACTTATCTATTACCTTTATTGGTTGTCTTCCTAAAAAGCATTTGTAATAATGACTGTGTTTATTGGGTTGTGTAAAAACCCAATGTGGTCTTCAGTGGGAGATTGCCTAAATATGGTCCAGAATGAGGCAGCACGTTTGGTTTTTAACCATCCAAAACAGGCACATGTCACCCCACTGCTCATTGAGCTACACTGGCTTCCGATTGATGCCCGGATCAAACACAAAGCCTGCATGATCGCCTATAAGGTGATGACAGAGCAGGCTCCCTCTTATCTGCATTCGCTCCTAAAAGCTTATGTCCCTGCCCGGTCGCTGCGCTCCTCCACTGAACGTCGCCTTGCTTTGCCTAACATTCACACAAAGCAATCCACACTGCTCTCCTCAGTAGTTCCCAGATGGTGGAACAAGCTGGCTACCATCACTAGAGCAGAGATGTCCCTCACTGGTTAAAACAACTCATAAAATCCGAGCTTTTCAAAGAGCACCTGCTCTAGTGATCCCAAATACTCCCCATGAGTACTGATATGCACTCAGCATTCGATATTGAAATGTTAATTATTTAACTTTAGTATTTTTTGCATTTGTACTTTTATACTATTGTAAGTCGCTTTGGATAAAAGCGTCCGCTAAATGCAATGTAATGTAATGTAAATAATGTAATTAAAAATCAAAATAATCAAAATTAAAAATGTTGAAATTACTAACACCAATGAAATTATGGGTCATCATTTGTGGCTGATATAGAAGAACAGATCTTAATCTTTCGATACAGAGGGCCTGATGTACTAAGTGCTGAGTTCTAAGGCCTAAACTTCAGGTGAAAATCAGATGCATTCTGCTCAGCTGACATGTATGAAACTACAGCACAGCTTAATGGTCACATGCGTGAGAAATGTTTAATTTTACTTTACTGGATTTTCCATTAAAATATTTGTAAAAATTTAAACAAATTTCTAAAAAAGAAGCAATTTATTCTGTGCTTCCATTTAGTACTGTTATGGACAATTCTGAAAATGATCTCACATGTTTAAGCTGAACATGAGACAAGAGACTCACTCAAAGGTGTAGAGTGCAGTCATTGTGCAGGTGTATTGTCTGAATATTTAATAAATGATTTTTGTCCTGCTACAGCCTCATTTTTATGGAAAATAAAGTTTCCATCAATGCTCTTTGCACTACTCTCTATTGATAATCCACCATTGGCACCTACCAATGATCAACCAGTGTGGGATTGTCAGTAGCTGCATGCCAATATTTACAGAGCAGAATGGACGTTGGCTGCTGTATAATGCCAATATTATACATTTTTATGTGATAAAATACCTCAAAACTCACACAAACACAAATGGACACAAAAAACATATGTACAGAAACTAAGACTTCAAAGACATATAGGTTCCTAATTTTTTTCTCTCCCAACAAGTAGCTGGTTCACAACTATCCATCCAGACTCCCGCTAATCCTGATCAGGGTTGCAGTGAGTCATTAGTACATTAGTAATGAACTAATTAGTAATGAAGGTAATTCACAATACACATTTACAGTCATGACTGCTAGTATTTACCAATATTTACAGTTCACAGGTTCTGCACCTCCCTCCCCTGCTAACAGAGGATGGATCCTCCCAGGTAAGTAAAACTGACTTTCTTAAACCTTACTCTTCTCAGTCTCTGCAGGTGAGTTTGACCTGTCCACAGGTAAATATATTTACTATAGTCACAAGTAGTGATGTGTAAGAAGTATCTTACATCATCACAATATGTAAAAGCATCAGTATACGTGACATCCCAGAAACAGAGAATTTGATACAGGTTGTTTCTTAGTTTCCATACTGTATGGACCGGCAAGTTTGGTAACTTCATTGTTCTTCCATTATAAGGGCCCTTTAAAAAGAGAACACTGACACATACTGTGCAGCCATGTTAACGCTGGTGTAATTCCTCTGTGCACGGCCACTCAGAGGGTTTGTATGGCTTTCAATGCACGCTCTGTTCAGTCCTGCTGTAATATAAGATAAGAGAGCCACAACTGATTCCTGGAACGCCACAATAGCCTTCTACAGGTGTAGCACAGGCAAATGGGATTAAAGGAAATGTTCATCTGGAAGAAGATATTTGCATATTTTAGCACTTACTAAAGATGTGGCAAGACATGTTTAGAGTGCCAAATCTGCTTCTTTAGTTTAGAACTGGAGCTGAAAAGTTAATGTTGCTAACAAATACCAGAACCCAAGAGTCACCCAAATAGTGCCAAATTCCAAACAAGTCACGGCTCATCGTTCAGTTAAGACAATTTTAGTTTCTGAAATCTGCTTCTTACAGAGCAGTAGGTGACATCATGTGTAAATAAAAATAACACATGGCAACAATTAAGTAAGGTTTAGGAACAAGATATTTAAGGCATCTCATTCCCACACATTACTAAGTCGTGGCCACAAGTTAGGATCTCGTTCCTGTAAATCATGGTCATGCATTATTTTGACTTACATGAGATGTCACCATAGGGGCTCTTAAGTTTTTTTGACTGGAGCTACAACATTAACAAGTAACTGAAGTTTATGTACACCAATTCGCATGGTGCTAAATGCATGCCTTCATCACAAACTTGCCTCACACTGTGCCGAGTTATTCAGTAATCCCAAACAGTCTTGCTTATGTGGTTTCAGACATTGTGATATACTGTTATCTATTAAAATGTATATTAACAGGTACATTATCATAGCTAAAAACAGTAGCAGCAGCCATTTGAAAGAAAATCTGTTTGCACTTTTGTCCACGTTTATAGATAGTACAGTGTCAGAAAGCACACAGAGGTACAGAGACAGATGCACATTTCATTTTTGCCAAACTATCATATAACACAGAGCTTTTATAAAGCTGGATTAATGACGAAAAATGGGAGGAGGTTATCATATGGCGGTCTAACTGTACTTTCCACTCATTGAGGTTTTATCTTTGACTTATCAGTCTAAACCACAGGAGACTCCACACTGCTGCTGTGTCACAGCTTACACATTTTCATACTTTGTAAGGAGGTGTAGTCATACACACATATGAAAGTATATGCAATATATGTAAGTATCTATAAATAATAATATATATTTGTACCTAGCTGTTTTTGCTTAGACTGAAAACTTCAGTGTTCACATTCCCCTCTGGTATCAGTAGCCCATGAGACACCACTGTTATGCCATTGTAAGGCACTCAATATATGAGACGTCCATTGTCCGTACGTCTTCACAACGGCAACTCTCGAAAATCCCACAAAGTTAGTAGTTTCCGAGAAGCTACCACCCTTCAGCCGGTACCCTATTTTTTATAAAAATATATTTTTACTATTTTTTACCTAATTTTACATATATAATTCATTTAGGACATAATGCATAAGCTAAAGTATATATCTCAAATTGTAAAAGCACTTCACAAAGTCAGAAGCACTTTGATGGTAATATAAGTTAGCATTGTTTATTTGTTTCTAGTTTTGCTACAACGCAAGACATTTTTATCCTGAAAATGTACAAAAGCAATGCTGGGACAACTGCATACATCTATTATTTGCTTTAACAAACAACTTGAAGCTCTTTGGAACTTCTCTGAATAGATACATGAAGGTGGGCCACTGAAAAGTTATGGTGATTATTTATACTTAGGCAGAAATTGCAAATCTTCAGTAACAAGCATTTAAGCGTGTATCAACATGTATCCAAGCTGCCTGGGAACAAATATTAGCATATTAAAAATAAAGATCACTACATTAGTAAGACTGTGAAAACACAAAACTCACTATCTATTCCAAAAAGTAATACTACATGTTTAAATAAAAGTATTGCATTTTAATTGATGTTCTTGTATGCTGAGGAACTAAGAAAAGCTGTAATTAAATAAATCAAATATTTAGACAAATATAAGAGCTCACAATGGTTAAAAGAACTATATTAAACCGGTTCTATTCAGTGATACATAGCTTGAAACTTTAGTTGAATGTTTTGCATCCTAATGTCATAGTTGGTCAAATTAATTTGTACTACTTACTCAATAATAATCATTAAGATCAATAATTGAAAAATAAGCATCTGGTTAAACGTGTAATTTGTGCATCAATTATATACAGAACTGTACACTTAGATAAATCACAAAATATACTGCATGAGCAAGTGACGAGTTCGAGAGCTGAAGAAAGCTATAGTATTGCCCTCCATCACACTGCTACAGCTGAGCAGTGTACAAAATGATTCTTTTCAGAGATTCGATTCAGTTAAATGACACAAAGGCGATTCGACTCTCACAGATTTATTCTATGATTTCAAGTTTGGTGCATAAAAGTGAACCTGCAAATACATTTATTTCGTCATTTTTGGAAAAAATCCATATACTATTCCGCTGGCTGTCCTGCCGACAGGAGGACGTGCGAGAAGAAAACATTAGACTACTGATTCAGTCCACTCGGTACGCTTCAAGATTCATTCAAAAGATTCGTTCGTGCGCTACTACAGCTCTTCTGCACAGAGAAGAAAAAGAAAATGGCGCAGAGACTAAGTCCTCAACCCCCAATTTCTCACTTTCAGCGCTGAAATAGGACACATTAGCAATCAAAACACGCCGAACAAGGGTTTTAGGAGCACTAAGCATCTCCGGCTCTATCGGAATCCCATGTCAGAAAGAGAAATTAACGATTATAAAGTGTATTTTTGAGCCCTCGTTTTGAACAATAGGCGGTTATAAGTGAGGGTGAGGGGACTTAGTCTCTGGGACGCCATTTCTGTTCTCGAAAAACTAACAGTCTCGCCTGACAGAGCGAAGCACAAATGTCCTCACCTCTCACTTAAACATCTTATTTTAGCTGACACTTACCATTTATCCGTGAACCAGAGTCCATCTGCAGAAACATGCGAGCAGGGAAAGAAATAAGTTCATATTTCATTTTTAAAAAGACACATTGTTGCAGTGGAAATTTAAAATGTCAAACGTAAAATTGAAGGCATTTTGTAAACAAACTTGATGCACAGAGCTTAAAATACACACATTTGATTCCACTGCGCATCAACATTAATCCGGCTTATTTTCCTGTGGTTGTATTAAATGCATTAAAACAAATTCAGATCTAGGCAGCAAGACAGCTTCAAAGAATTATTAAATATAGTGAACATATATTGTTTTATCTTAATGATGATACCTGATGGTGCCTATGTCCATGCTCCTCACTCATTGTCCAGTGGTTTTATAAAGGAAAAAGATGCCAGAAGCGTGTGGGAGACAGATGCCGGTAGGAAAAAGCTTTGTGGAATTGAGACTTCGGTTATCAGCCCAAGTCCCACTTTAGCCCAACTGCGCATGCGCAGCAAAAAAAAGAGAACGCTCATGGCCAAGTTCAAATACGTGCAGGCTAGTAAAGTTTATAACCGATTTGTTTCAAATACAGCATTTATTTCAAGTTTACGGCTTGGCTATGATCAATTACGTGTCTACGTCATTGCTTATGCAGTTAAGGACAAGTGTTAAAGGAATGGTTCTCCCAAAAATCATATTTACTCTCCTCAGCCACAAAATGTTTACTGTGCAGATTCTCCGTCTTGAGAACTGGGGCTGCTAACAAACACTAACTCAAGTCACCTAAATAAGTAGTTTCTGTAAAAAATAATTTACAGAAGCTTCTTTCAATCCTCACAAACAACATCCAGTTTTTAAACAAACATTTGTGCTGTCTGAAGATGTGAAGTTGTTGATTTTTATATTTCACACCAAGTGTGACACCACATCCACTGCGGTGTAGTACCTTAATTACATATGGATTAAGTGGATTAGAAAGCATTTTAGGGATGCATGTTTACAGAATTTTATATATATGTATTGTGGTGGATCAGACAGTGCGTGAAAGAAGCGCTGAGATTTCATGGTTTTTTAGGCTTTTTATTAGACTCAAACAATCAGCAGTAAAGACAGAAGAAATGCATGCTCACAATCACAGTTATCTATCTACCTAATTTACTCACTTCACCATGGTGACTACCTACCTACACAGGCACACTCACATTCACATATTTAAACACCTCTTATTACTGGAACACTGTTATCTCTCTAAACATTACTCCAAATACACATAGAACAAAACCCTCTAATACCTATATTACATACATACAAACCGGATTCCAAAAAAGTTGGGACACTAAACAAATTGTGAATGCAATGATGTGGAGGTGCCAACATCTAATATTTTATTCAGAATAGAACACAAATCACAGATCAAAAGTTTAAACTGAGAGAATGTATCATTTTAAGGGAAAAATATGTTGTTTCAAAATTTCATGGCGTCAACAAATCCCAAAAAAGTTGGGACAAGGCCATTTTTACCACTGTGTGGCATCCCCCCTTCTTCTTACAACACTCAACAGCTGTCTGGGGACAGAGGAGACCAGTTTCTCAAGTTTAGAAATAGGAATGCTCTCCCATTCATGTCTAATACAGGCCTCTAACTGTTCAATCGTCTTGGGCCTTCTTTGTCACTCTGTTCTCTATAGGTGAAAGATCTGGACTGCAGGCTGGCCATTTCAGTACCCGGATCCTGCTCCTACGTAGCCATGATGTTGTGATTGCTGCAGAATGTGGTCTGGCATTATCTTGTTGAAAAATGCAGGGTCTTCCCTGAAAGAGATGACGTCTAGATGGGAGCATATGTTGTTCTAGAACCTGAACATAGTTCTCTGCATTAATGGTGCCTTTCCATGTTTCTTGAGGTCCGAGGTCAATGCAGCCATCTACAAGGACGTTTTAGAGCACTTCCTGCTGCTGACCAACTTGAAGATGCAGATTTCATTTTCTAAAAGGACTTCGCACCTGCACACAGTGCCAAAGCTACCAGTACCTGGTTTATGGGCCATGGTTTCTCTGTTCTTAATTAACCAGCAAACTTGCCTGACCTTAACCCCACAAAAAAATCGATGGGGTATTGTGAAGAGGAAGATGCGATATGCCCAACAATTCAGAAGAGCTGAAGGCCACCAACAGAGGAACCTGGGCTCCAACACCACCTGAGCAGTGCAGACTGATCGACTCCATGCCACAGGCATTACTGCAGCAATGCAGATCAAAAGGAGCCCTAACTAAATATTTAGAGCTGTACATGTTGATACTTTTTACTTGGCCAACATTTCTAAAAATCCTTTTTTGTATTGATCTTAAGTATTATTCTAATTTTCTGAGACATTGAATTTGGGATTTTTGTTAGTTGTTGTTATAATAAAAATTAAAAGAAACATTTGAAATATCAGTGTGTGTAATGTATGAATATACAAGTTTCACTTTTTGAATGGAATTACTGAAAAATCTACTTTTTCCATGATATCCTAATTTTATGACCAGCACCTGTATATGTATATGAATGCATATGCCAGGAGTTGTTTTATGATTACCAGGAGTAGTACCAAAACCTATAAGACAAGCAAGATAACAGATTTGGCAAGTTAATGTTGCAGTGCACTATAAAACAACATTTGTATAATAATCTTTCCGCAAATCAGTGGAGAGTGTACAGTGATGTACAAATGAACACACATTTAGTCCTTAAGACACCGTCTGCGTGTTAAGGAGTCTGACAGCCTGAGGGATGCAACTGTTGGGACAAAATTTTACCTGAACAAGCTACATCTGGGTAAGTGGAAAATATATGATTTCTGGAGGAAATCACTTCCATAAAGGAAAATTTATTAATTGAAGAACTCTGCCTTAAGCTTTCTTAATGCAAACAGGCTCAAAAGTTGTTTTGCATGTCTAATGGATAAATTGAATGGTTTAAACCAGTTGATTTGCCATCTAATAGACATACTCGTCATGCATTTGTACAAACAGAAGGTCAGCTAGAAGAAACGGAAGCCTCAGTGTGAACATTACAAGATTAAAATAAACAGAACGTGAAATAAGAAAAATCAATATTTATTTCCTTTCTGATAAAATTATCCTTAAAAAATATTAAAGAACAACATGGAACACAATGTAGTGAATGCCAGTGATTTAGCAGCCCAAAAACAATTGTAGGTAAACCACTACAATAAACAAGACACAGACACACCTCCACAGTGATTGTGGCTAAAGGAACAGTGTTTGGGGGGGGGCTTAAAAGCACCAACATTAAGTGTGGAAACAATAAATACAAATGAGTTTTGTCCAAGCATCCACTTGTAATGTCTTAATGCATTAAAATGGCTGCAGTGCCAGGCTCAGACAATGAAAAAAGTGGCACTGTGATGAGATTCAGCCAGTCTGGGGAAAGTTAAAGAAAAATGGAGTGTCAGATCTCTTGGGGGTCTGTAATTGGGCAGTGGGACTGTACCGTATCGCACGCCTCCAGTAGAAGACCCTGACAAACCACACACACATCCTGACTGTGCCAGTCTCTCATAGCCAGGCTGTGGAGGGAGATCGATCTGGGAAGGTGAGCCTCGAGAACAAGAGGAACCCTGGAAAAAAAAAAAAAATTCATTCATTCATTACTTACTCGTGTCCTTGTGCATGGGCAGTCTTTTGATTAAGCAGACAGACATTTAGGGCCCTCACGAAACAAGAGCACCAAATACAAATTAAAGATTTGTTCTAAAGACATTTTAGAACAGTTGCAGTTTGATAATGTACTGCCACTCCAAACATCATATTTGTAATGGCCTATTCCATGCTACAACTCTAGACTACTACTAGAATAGTTATGGCATATATGCATTGTAGTGAAGCAAATGAATAAGAAAAAATATATATGTATTTTCTAACAATGTGCAAACACTGCATCTGAATTACTCTCATTAACAGTGGATTTCTGTAGCTGTATGTACAAAATGCAACAATTTCAGTCACTTTCATTAAAGAATCATCAGTTTATCATAATAGTAAAAAAATAATAAAATAAACTAATTAAATAAACATGGCGAGTCCAACTACCCCTTTCACTGGGTGCTGAGTAGGTCATTCCACTGTTTTAGCCAAGGTAAGGATGCTAATAAAATAATAAACCAACCAACCAACCAACCAACCAACAACAACCCCCCCAACAATCCTTAAAAGTAAATGATAAACTAAAACCAAAGTAATCAGAGTCCAATTCAATTGTGTGTTTCCACCAGAGTCTCTAAATTCGGTAATTACACATTACCACTAATTGGCAGGATATGAGCATCCATCCAAGCATCTAGGTTGACACATGAGGTAAACAAATGAAGCAATATGTCAACAACACACGTTGGCCACTCAGTTGTTGGAGGTGGAAAATTATAACTTAATTTGTGTCCATTCATCCTTTAAAAATGGAAAATTTAGAGCCAAGAAATGCTGAAGTGGGAAATGAGGACATATCACAGTACCCTACAGGAACTACAGGGGACAACATGAATTACATTTTTACTATTTATAGTAACTTCACACTGATGTTACTCTTAATGATGGTGGCTGCAAAGCTAGAGGAAACACTAGAAGATAATGGCTCAATTAGGTTACTAATCAAATAATAGCCTAAGGATTAATCAATTAGCTGTAGCCCTAACTGAAAGTGAAGTCATTTGTAAGAAATGTTTCTTACTCACCAGGATGGATCCCATGACCAGCGTTCAATCCAGAAGTTTCTCAGGCTTTGCTCACTCGCTTTATTCAGCACAATTTTTTTAAAGAAGCTCAAAGGAAGGTTGATGCACCATTTGAATGGTAGACGCATCTTTATGGAAGATGGATACACAAAAGTCATCCACTCAATTACAGGAAAAAAAATGAATGTATGCAAGATAAGAACCTATAAAACTTACCTCCACACAACACTTTGGACATATAACCCTATCAACAGATCATAAAACAAACATTTGATGGTTTGCATCTATAATGCTGAGAAAATCTGAAAACAAGAAGATAGAATCGTACCCACTGCAAAGAGAGCAGAAGTTGTGCCAGGTGAAATGCAGACTTCTTTTTGCACAACATGAACACAACTGATGGGGAAACAGAAGCAGAGTACTTATTCATTATGCAACATGTGTCTCAAACACTCATTTGGAGTTCTGGCCAAAATGTTCAAGCTTGGTCTCGTCAGACCATAATACGTACATATCTCACACACACAAACAATCTGAAGAACCCTTTCATCATGCAAAGAACCCTTTGGATTCTTTGTGTTCATGGTTCTATATAGAACAGTTTTTTTTAACTAAAGAACCTTGAAGAACCATCTCTTAAGAATGTAGTTAAAGCTATTCAAGTTCTGCCGAACATTGTGCCGAGACACTCACCCGCCAGTTCCTGTAGGTGTCAAATGGTTTGCCCTTTCCTTCACTGGCATAATGCATTTTAATCACATCTGCAATCGTCGCGGGAACACTGGCTTTGTTTTTCAATGCCTTTCAATGAAAATGGTCAAGCAAGTGAAAATATTTTGCTTGTAAAATTTTTACTTGCATTTCAAGTTTAAGAATGTGACATTAGAAAAGCTCATTTTGAGAATTTCACTTTAAAATAAAATAAGACATGAAAATTGAAAAAAATAAGAGAACTTACAAGCTGGAAAAGGTCACGACTGCTAGTGAAGGATTTCGATCTGCGTTTTCTTTGAGAAAGTCTACAGCCTGTGGTGGAACTCAAGAGTGTAGAAGACAGAGTTGGGAGAAATGTCAGATTCACTCCATCTGATCCTGAACCTGTACAGTACCAAACAAAGACAACATTAATACTCATCTATAGGTCACGACTGTTTTTGCTAGGATTATGCCAGGATTAGGATTAATTCTAAGAATGCTAGTATTAATTATAATGATACTAACTGTACATGCTCAACATTTAAGCTTCTGTTAAAAAGGACTCATCATGAAAAATCAACATTGTTTTATTAGCAGTAAAGCAACATAACACTTAAAGCTGCATAACACTTTAACTACATTCTTAAGAGATGGCACTTCAAGGTTCTTTAGTAAAAAAACTGTTCTATATAAAACGAATGCAGTCTAAGCTGGAAAGGGAGATTGCCCAAGAACAAGCTGGATTTAGACAAAGAAGAGGCACTCGGGATCAGATCACAAACCTCCGGATCATCTTGGAGAAAGCAAGAGAAAGGAATCAGGAACTGTATTTCTGTTTTATTGATTTCACAAAGGCATTCGACATGGTACAACATGACCAATTGTGGATAACCATGCTGGAGATGGGTTTCCTCTCACACCTGATCCAGCTGCTGAGAAATTTGTACTGTCAGCAGCGTGCAGCCGTCAGGACCGCCGATCACACATCAGCATGGTTCAGCGTAAGACAAGGAGTCTGTCAAGGATGTAACCTCTCACCATGTTTATTCAACATCTTAGGAGAACAAGTGATGAGGAAAGCACTACAGGGATTTATGGGAGGAT
>BRDA01011116.1:5696-26798 GCA_036984385.1 Crenuchus spilurus | reverse complement strand
TCTTCAGAAGGAAGCTGACACTAGAAGTCATATAGAAGTCACAAGCAGTAGTGCAAACAAAATCGACGTAACTAGACGTACAATATAAGGAAACGGACGAACACTGAAGATATACTGAAGATCACAGTCGAAGGAAGACTTCTGGAACAAGTAGACTTTCACATATTTGGGATGCAGAGTAACAAAAGCTACAGACTGTGCCAGTGAAGTGAAGACAAGAATGGCCATGGGCATGTTGGTGATCAAATTGACAAAGATGTGGAAAAGCAAGTCAATTAGCACCAACACCAAACTAAGACTGATGAAAGCCTTGGTCTGGCCAGTAGCTACATATGGATGTGAATCCTGGACACTGAAGAAAGAGGAAAAAATACATATTCAGGCTTTTGAGAACAAGTTCATCAGGAAGTTGCTGAAGATCTCATGGATGAAGACGATGACCACTGAGCAAGTCTATGAGATGGCTAGAACTCAAAAGGAGTTACTGATGCACGTTAAATCCCGCAAGTTACGTTACTTTGGTCATGTGATTAGGCATGCACATGAGAGCATTGAAGGAAGTGTTATGACTGGACTTGTGGAGGGAGTCCGAAGACGTGGAAGACTAAGAATAACCTGGATGGATAACATCAAGACATGGACTGGATTATCAGGTGCTAGCCTTCTACAAGCAACCAGAGACAGATGGCATTGGAGGGAAGTGACTCGTCTGTGCAGCCTACCATCGTGAAGCGATGACGGCGTGTGACATGACATGACATAAAAAGGACTTTCAACTGTGTTCCCAACAGGTGTTTAGTGCCGATAATCTCAATTTCATTGCGTTACAAATCAATGGAGGTGTTTCTCAGGTTTTTTTTCCTCAGGGATGTGTGCAGTCATATCTGTCAACCACACCTAGAGGCAGAAGTAAGCAAATTACCTTGCCTGATGTACATGACTCACACTTCACTCTGCCCAGGAGCATCACTAGTGGTGAGAATTCTGGGCTCAAACCCCAAACACTGACGCCAGCCTCTAAAGTTTTCTGAAAGTAAAGTTTGGCACTCTCCTCCCAACTCATGTAACAATAGTGAAATTTTGCAAGTGACCCTAAAAATATCCCTCTTTCATGAAAACCTCTATTAGCTGGTATGAAAAACAAATCTGGAAACATCTGTAACCAAAATGTCATTTTTATATGCACTTGCACACTATGCACAATGATACAATTCTTAGGCAGTCTCTTTCATACCAGAATGAATCTGCAAAACTCTTACAGAACTGTTAAAGGTTCTATCCTAAAAAAAGATTCTATATCACACTTTCTAGAACTTAGGTTCAGAAGTGAATATTTGTGAAAGCACCCCCTGTTGGTTAGGGTTGGGAATGGGATACTGGAAGAATGACAAGTCTAAGTGGCGAGAAGGCATTATCCATTAACTTTGAAGAAGAAAGAGTTTAACAGTTGCTAATAATGCAATGAGCACCCAATGGGCAATTCAACACAGCAGTAGCAATAAATAAATAAATAAATAAATCTCAGCCTTAAATACTCTATGTAAAATGCTGTCAATAAGATTACATCTGGTGTCTGAAGTTTGCTTCTTTAGTTTTACAAAAATGCTAAATAGTTATTCACTAATCTCAAAAACACTTGCATGTAATGTCTAAACGTATAAAAATGGACAAAGGGCAAAGCAAAAACAGGAATTTTAAGCCTTGTGTGGTTGTGTGTGTAATTTTGTCTTTATGCAGTACAATCAAACACTATCTAAAAGCCACATACAGTCACAGCCAAGTCTATTTAAGACTAATAATGTATGGTCTGTGCAGAACATGCAATTTAGGTATGTGGTTAGGCCTGCAATATGCTATGTTTAGGTATCGAACAATATAGTGTAAATAAATTCAGTTTTAAACATTAAAACCCAAGAATTATACATTAAATCTCATGGTGGGGATGGTTGAGGGGTGATTTTTAAGTAGATATATATGGCTACAGTAGCTTATTAGCAAAGCTTTAAAAAATGTATTTGCTGATCTGCTTACATTTGGGTAGGGACAAAATTTAATTGATTTTGGGCCAAATCAAAACTTAACTTTGATTTAACTTAAAACTCAAATTTGCCAAGAATTAAGGCCTAATTAAGTGTTCTCGAAAAAGTGTTAGGCTGGCTTTATATGGCGAAAGTTCATGCTTTACTGCAGTCATGCAACCAAAAAAATACCACATTTATTCTTTCATTATTTAGTTCAAGCTATAGTTTATATAAAATTATTCATATTCATTACATTTCAACACTACACACATATTTCAATGTGGTTTAAGGTTGACCAGCATCAATTAGAGCTCATGAAAATCATGAAAAATTGTTAAAATATTTTAAGATCAAGTAGAAAAAGATACTTTTGATCATGTTCATTATCAACACACATTAACTGCTTAGAGTGACTTTACCACAAATTACTGCATCAATGTAGCATGGAAACAGTCAGGTTGTGGCACTAGTGAGATTTTATTGAAGCCCAAAGTGCCTTGATGCTTCAAGCTTGTATGAATCACCAAGTTGCATATTCACATCCTCTTAAACAATACAACACAGACTCTAATTGGGGTTCAGGTCTGGAGAGCCAAGTGGCCAATCAAGCACATTAATATAATGGTCAGTAAACCATTTGGTAGTAGTTTTGGTACTGTGTGTAGGTGCAAAGTCCTGTTCAAAAAAATTGGCATCTCCGTAAAGCTCGTCAGTAGATGGAAACAGTGCTCTAAAATCTCCTGATAGATGGCCGTGTTGACTTTGAACTTTGGACAAAATACACCAGCAAATGATGGCACCTCAAACCGTCGCAGACTGCAGAAACTTCACACTGGACTTCAGACACCTCCAGACTCTAGGACCTTAATTTCAAAAGTAAATGGAAAATTGACTTTCATCTGAAAACTTTGTACTTTGAGTAATTACTCAAACCTGCAAACATATTTAATCATGTGAGATACTAGATTTCTGATTTTCATGAGCTTTAAAGCCATACTGATCAACAGTACATCAAAATGCCTTTAGTCATGTGTTTACATAATGAATATAAAATGACAATTTACATTTTTGAGTTAAATTATGAACAAAATGTTAATTTTTTGATGCATGATTAAGTTAAATTTACTTTCAGGTAGATTTCAAGCAACTAAACTGCTTGAAAGCCCACAGTGTTAAAATTGGCCCTATAGCAACCAGCACTAAGACCAGAGATCTTTAATTTCTACTAAAAAAAAAAAAAAAAAAAAAAATTATATATATATTATATATATATATATATATAAATAAATAACTCCACCATTAGCAGAACATAACACTACAGTTACAGAACTGCAAATGCCTGAAGAGTGTGGAAATATTTCTACCTTTATAAGATGGTCTTCTCTTGCATGAGGACAGTAGCTTCATTCGGTCAGCTGAGCGAATCTCCTGCATTAGTAGTTCATGCAGATTGAGCTCTTGATGAAAATTTCTGACTCTAGGCTTAAGGTTACGCTCAGAGACCTAAAAAATTAAAAAAAAAAAAAAAAATACCCCTTTTACAACACCAAGTCATTAAACAAAAACCATGTCATTTATTGATTTATTGAATGAAATTGTAGAATAGTTGATACAGAACTGAACCAGCAAAACCATCTGGATGTTTATGATGTAATGACAGTTTCGTGAAGTAAAGAAAATACTCACTGGCCGTAGTTTTGGTCCTGACCGTATAACACTAAGTAAAGCCTGATGAGGGTCTGGCTTATTGTGACCAACCCTGTCCATCTGTATAAGAGAGCAACTAAAAATTTTACATTTTATTGTTATATAAATTTTTTAATGATCCAAAGCCAGCAGAAACTTCACTAGTCAATAGAAAGTTTTAAAAAAATGGAAGAAAAAAAAAAAAGAAAAGAAAAACAAAACACTTTATATAGAATTACACTAAAATGATCAATTTGTTCAAACTATTATTTTATAATAAAATCAGTCTTTTTATCAAAAAAGTGATACAATATTAAATGTGGAAAATGTCAAACACACTAGTGTTAAAACAGACAGACAGAGCTGTGGTGCTGACCTGCACTTTGCGGAGTGTGTAGCGTCTGAGCTGAATGTCCTGCAGGAGCTGAGTGAAGGGCGATGTGTCCACAGGCAGAGGTGCAGCAGTATTTGGTTTAGTCTTCAGGGGGCGTAGCACAACCCCTCTGCTGAGCTCTTCCATTATATCCTTCCACACAAACTCCTGAGTGCCATTCTAAAGAATAATAAAATTAATATTAACCTGTGGTCTAAAAGCTGTTGCTAATCTAGAACAGCTTTTAGACCACCACAGAGTTCCAGTTCACTACATATAGTACCAGTCAGTAAAAGTTTATAAAGTCTGTACACCTCAATGTTTTTATATTTTTTTCTACATTGTAAATTAATACTGAAGTCATCCAGATGCACTAAACGTAAGTGTTAAACCAAAATATGTTGTAGATTTTAGATTCTTCAAAGTAGACACACAACTGATGGTCTCAAATACATTAAGAGGGCAATAAATGCAAGTAATTAATTCTTGACAAGGCACAGCTGTTAACTGAAAGCCTTTCCAGGTGACTACCTCATAAAGCTGACAGAGAAAATGCCAAGAAAGCTGGCTTCTAAGCAAGAGGTGCCTACTTTGAAGACTTTAAAAAATAAAACATTCTGGTTTGTTTAAGACTTTGTTTACTAAATAATTCCATATGTATTTAACATAGTTTGAATGACTTTAGTATTAATCTACAATGCACAACATTTTTAAATAATGAAAAACCAATGAATGTCCAGACTTTTGACTGGTAATATAAATGCAATGGCGGTCACAAAAAAATGCCACCATTACATGACTTATCCAAGCTCAAAAGTAAAAAAAAAAAAAAAAAAAACCCACAACAAACACTATTCAATAATGCAAAATACTGTGCCATAACACTTATCGTATACAAAAAGAAAAATAAAAAGTACAAAATGTGATCATGCTCACCCAGTTAATTGTCTCATTAGGTACCAAATTGGTCACCGACTCCATGCTTATTTTCTGCAGACTCTGTGAATTTAAGACTTGATTAATTGCACCCAAATTATTAAACTAATAGCCATTTCTATGTTTTGTCTTATCGCTATACAAGCGTACATTTTTTTCAGTGAAAAAATGACAAACGGCGTATTAAAGGAACAGTTCACCAAGAAATCTTATGTACACACTTTCCATTTGGTACAGAACCTGAGACATTACAGCTGCCACGTGATAGTATTGGCTGCATGTACACTGCTCAAAAAAATAAAAAGGTAGCACTTTAACAACAATGTAAATCCAAGTCAACCACACTTCTGTGAAACCAACCTGTCCAGTTAGGAAGCAACACTGATTGTGCATCAATTTTACCTGCTGTTGTGCAAATGGAACAAACAGGTAGAAATGAGAGGCAATTAGCAAGACAACCCCTATACAGGAGTGGTTCTGCAGTTGGTGACCACAGACCTTTTCTCTGTTCTCATCCTTTCTGGCTGATGTTTTGGTCACTTTTGCATTCTGCAAGTTCTCTCACCATAGAGGTAGCATGAGGCGATGTCTACAACCCACAGAAGTTGCTCAGGTAGTGCAGCTCATCCAGGATGGCATATCAATGCGAGCTGTGGCAAGGTTTGCTGTGTCTGTCAGCACAGTGTCCAGAGCATGGAGCAAATACCAGGAGACAGGCCAGTACACCAGGAGACATGGAGAGGGCTGTAGGAGGGCAACAACCCAGCAGCAGGACCGCTACCTCCTCCTTTGTACAAGGAGGAACAGGAAGAGCAGAGCCAGAGCCCTGCAAAATGACCTCCAGCAGGCCACCAATATCCATGTTTCTGCTCAAACTGTCAGAAACAGACTCCATGAGGGTGGAATGAGATTGAGTATCATTCCAAATCCAGACCTCAAAGGGATAATTTTGATTTACATTGATCATTTTTATGTTTTGTTCTCAACGCATTCCACTATGTAATAAAGATCATCAACTGGAATATTTTATTCATTGAGATCTAGGATGTGTTATTTTAGTGTTTCCTTTTTTTGGAGCAGTGTATAAATAAGTGAGCACACTAGTTGTAGCAGAATGCAAAAAGATCATGGGCAAAGAACACAATCTGACTGATGTTAAAAAAAGGCACGATAATGGGGTACTTGGTGAAAGGTGGTTGCAGCTCAGAAGCCACCAACACTGTGGGATGCTGTAGTGAAGATGTACGAAAAGTCCATTCTTTGTACACCAAAAGTCTCCCAATGGCATAAAAGTGGTGACCCACAGGCACTGATGCCATAGGGGAACAATGCTGGTGAGTGGTACAGAGCAATCAACGTGCCACAGTGGACCAGTTGAAAGCATCAAGGATCATCATCATCATCATCATCATCATCTCACACACACACACACACACGCACACACACACACTAAATTAACCTGAACATTTGATACAAGTTTGCTTGGATATTTTGGTGAGGCTGGCACTGCACCATCAATTCAGTATAATACAGTGATAACTAGAATGTAGCAATATGCCAACCTTTAACAAACTCATACTTCAGAGGATCCAGGGATTGTCCAAAGACATACAGTATATGCCCAGAAAAAAAAAAAATTCACCACATTTGTAATAACAAAGAGCGATTTATTTAATCTACATTCAAAATTCTCATTGGAGAAACAAAAACAAAAAAAATTGTAGACCTGAAAATTCTAATTCGACAATAGAATTCAAATTTCCTCACCTCTTTGGTTTGGCGGATGATCTGCAGATAGTGCCACAACTCAATAGTGTGTGAGAAAAGAGTGGCGCACACACTTCTGTAATGTTGAGCTGCCTGGTTCGGGTTATAAAGACGCTCTTCACAAACCTGCAAGATATTCACAAAAAGAAATTCAAAGCAGAGCAAAATCCAGAAGATCTCAAACATCAGTAGTGTCCTGTAGTCAAGAAGAAGATCAGATGGAAACAAGAGACTTTAGCTTAAGTCTAATCCAATATTTAATTTGCCAAGAGAGTAAAAAATTAAGGTGTAGATGTTTTCTGTAGATCAATAAAACGTTTAGCTTAGCGAAGCTACCTGAAGGACCTCTGTTATAGTGCATATTGGCTGAAGACAGTCTTTAACTCCATGTCTGATGTCCACTTTGGTCATCTGTGATACTAGCAGCTCCAGTGTCTGGTCCAGCTCCCTCTCCACATCTGCTTCAAGACCCCAGTCAAGACAGGAGTACATCAGACGGCCCACGTAGTCTACAGTCTTAAAACAATAAGGTACAAAAGTTCTCTCAGGGCTTCTTTAGTAAAGAAAATGAATAGTAAAAATATTGACATTGATACCAATAAACACTAATGTATGGGGGGGGGGGCAGTTGTGCACCTATGGTTGAAAAAACATCAGTAAAGTGCCTTCATGGGTTGTTTTATATTGAGTGGATATTTATATTGAGTGGCTCCTTTTTTGCAATCAAGTATGTACATATGTACTGACTAACAGTAAAACTGTTGACCCATGGTTTTAATGACCTTTGTTTTGAGGAAGACCTACACCAAAGGGATTCCACAATAGGCAGTGTCCCAAATTATAACAATTTACCCAATGTCAAAACATCCAAACATCTGGAACTATGATTGTTGACATAGCAAAAACAGACAGGTTAGAGGGCTTGTGTTTGTGTCTTCTATTCACTATTAAAGAGGAAAACATCAGCAAAGTTGTACACATACCGTGCAGCCCCATTTCCTATGCATCTAGTCGATAAACTGTTCATTTTAAAATTTATCAGGCATTCTGGGTCCCTTTTTGAGCATATATTTAAAAAGTTCAAGAGGTTGAACAGCTGCTTACCTGATCCTCGGTCTCCATTACAATCCGTTCATCTAATTGCAGAATGAATGAAAAGAACCGGTAATATCAATGAGTCAGAATAAATCAGCTAAACTTACAAATAATCAGTCAAGAGAAAGACTTTTTTTTAACAGTCAGTGTTATGATGTGAAATGGTTCACTGTAAGCTTACAGATTTCTTTACAATAGGGGTGATAAGAACCAGTAGTCACAAGGTCTTCCACATAAATAAATAGTTTAAATATAACTGCTACCCCAAACCACTTACGTAACTTAAGTATGCCTTTTATATGCAATGTTGATAATGGTAAAACAGTGATGAATCTTTTCTGTAAATCAAGTTCTCTTTGGTGTTTTTGCTTTACAACACTCTACATGTGAAACACGGTTGCCAGGTTCGCCGTTTTCGCGCATGTTTGAAAATAGTCGGGAGTTGTGGCTAATTTCTAAATTATAAAAGCTACTGCTGGTAATAAAAAATAAAATTAAAAATTAAATAATTATAATTATAATAAATAATAAAATAATATTAATATTAAATGTTCACAAGTACCATTATAAAATATTTAAAAATAGTGCAAAAAATGCGAATAATACACTGGTACTTTTTTTATCTGTTTTCTTCAAACATTTATACCTTAAAAATAATTCGCCAATTTCAGCTTCTGAAGGTCGTGCTTCAAACAGACTTTGGACTCGAGATGTTTGGTTTTATTTTTTTGGATGTGGCAACCCTGCTTCAGACGAAACAGTCACCACAGAACTTGCGTTAAAACATGATATTAGGCATCATTAGACAGTTTATTATACATTTCTGTGTGGTAACTTCCAGGAACATTAAACTCTTCAAACGTCCCATCACAACCACTGAACACTTATCGTAAATATCGCTAGTACAAAGCTCAAATATTAAAGCTCCCTGAATAAGTTCGTTTACGTTCTTAACCGTTTAATTACGATATTTTTTGTAATGAACACTGTAAGACCGGTACATGTCTTTCCAGACTTACTGTGGTCTATTTTCAGAGAGATGCTGCCGTCGTTGTGAAAGAAAACACCTTCAGGTCCTCGTAGCCGTAAACTTTTCCATGGACCGAACCTGTCTCCCAGATCTTCAGAGAAATTAGTCTCCAGGAGCGAGCACAGCTGATAGCAGAGAGCCCAGGCCTGCTCCTCACTCACGGGCTGATTCTGCAGTCTGAGAACATCGCTCAACGACATCTGACAGTGTCTGGGTGTGAAAACACACCACTCCATGATAATCACAGCAACCCCACGTTATCAGATAAAACTAAATGCGTGTTCTCTCATGTAACAGGCAGTTCTACGACATCACAGAGATGAATTCAGCTGCTGAACCTAAAAAACAAGAAAGATTCTCTTGTTCCAAGCATATTCAACCTAATTGACCTTAACTACTGCCACCTGATTGGACCTTAAATTAAACCCTGCAAGCCACGCCCCCAAATGCGGAACTTGTTTTACACTAACTCCCTTTATTCAAATATTTATATTGTCGTATTGTTAAATTGAGCTTATTGTAAGATTCAGTAACTCATTTTAGCACTTGATCTCAGTGCCTCCTGTGATACTGTTGACCACAAAAATCCAAGACTTGAGAACTGGGTTGGACTTCAGTTCTTACTTTGCATGGACTACTTTATAAAAAAAAAATTCAGGGTTTCAGACAATGTGCCAATGACCTGTGGTGTCCCCCAAGGTTCAATTATTGGGCCTTTTCTATTTAATATATGCATGCTCCCTCTTGGTCAAATTCTACAAGATTAAGATGTCTTATCACAGATAGGCAGATTATACTCAAATTTACCTGTCCATGTCCCCAAATGACTGTGGTTCCTTTGACTCACTTAGTAATTGGTGTTAGTGCATCACTGACTGGATGGTACTAAATTTTCTGCAGCTGAATAAAGATGAAACAGATCATTTTATTTGGGAACAGAAAAGAGAGGCACAGTTTGGTGACATATTTGGAAGCCTTTTCATCAAAAGAGCAGGCTCATAACCTTGGTGTAATACTGGACCTCAGTTTTAGTAGTCATATTAAAGTTGTTACAAAACAAGCTTTTTATCACATCAGGAATATCAACAAAATTAGAGACTTTCTAAATAAACCTGGTAGAATCTCATCCACTTTTATTTCTAGCAGGATATTGATTACTGTAATGTTCTCCTAGCTGCATGTCCAAAAAAAGGCAATTAAACAGCTTTAGATTATTCAAAATACAGCTGCAAGAGTTCTCCCTCAAAGCAGAAAAAGGTCACACATTTCCTTCATTTTTAAATTCTTACACTGGTTACCAGTAAATTACAGAATAGATTATATGGTTCTTTTACTGGTCTACAAATCACTTAATGGTGTAGGACCAACATATTTTTCTGATATGCTGCAGAGACATAAGATGACTACAAATCTTAGATCACTAGAAACCAGTCAGTCCTGCCTAAGATAAAGACTAAACATGGAGAAGCTGTGTTTGGTTATTATGCTGCTTTTAGATGGAACCCAGTTAACAGAGAATACTGCGTTTACATTTATGGTATTTATTAGATGCTGTTATCCAGAGCGACATACAAAAGTGCTTTGTTTCCAATAAGACAATTATTTCAGCTAGTACAGACAGGTTGGAGTCTGAGCTACTCTTCAGTTCACTGTTAGAACAAAACCATTGCTAATACCTAGAAAAAGGAATGATAAACAATTATAATTATTAACAATTATTACAATGCATTACAATAAGTAATTAAGTAAGTAAGTAAACTAGTGTTCGATTAAATGCTTGACAAAGAGATGGGTCTTCAGTCTGTGTTAGAACAATACAAGGGACTCTGCTCTTTGAATAGCAAGTGGGAGTTCGTTCCACCACCTGGGTGCTAGGACAGAGAAGGGTCTTGATGCTAGTCTTCCACGTCTTGAAGGATGATGGGTCAAGCTGAGCCATACTAGATGCTCTATGGGCTTGAAGTATGGCTCAAGACTTGACCATTGCCATTAGTTGGGAGGGTTTGGTCCATTTTTTGCTTTGTTGGTGAGCATCAGAGTTTTGGATCTGATGCAAGCAGCTACAGGAAGCCAGTGAAGTGAATGCAGCAGTGGAATGATATAGGACAACTTGGGCTGATTGAAGACAAAGCCAAGCAGCTGCATTCTGGATCAGCTGCCAAAGCCGGATCGCTCACATAGGAAGACCAGCCATATTAGAAGAGCCCTGACTGTAGACACTTTTAAATCAAGACTTAAAACGTTTCTGTTCAAGTAGGATCTCAGTTCAGTTCAAAACACTGTCCTCTTCACACCTGATTCTTTGCTACCTCTATACTAGTTAATTGTAAATGATTTCTAAATTATTTTAAAATCAATTTTGATGTTTTATCCTTTTTTTAATTTTGCTCATTTACATTTATTTACTCTGTACTTTATTTTAATTCTTTATTATTGTATTTCTTAAGCACTTTGACCATGGTGTGTGAAATGCCCTATATTAATAAACTTGCCTTGCCTTACAGTTCTCTCCATCTATTCATATTTTCCTATGTGAAAAGTTAACTCATCTATTACCGCATCATAAAAATTACAATATCATCCAAGCCTCCGGACTGGAACCAGACTCTAACACAGACAAGCTGAAGCATTAAAGCAACCTTGGCTTCAGTGGCATCTTAGCATGCCCACAAGCTGATTGCCTCCATGCCACACCATATTGATGCAGTCATTTGTGGTAAAGAAGCCCCAACCAAATTCTAAAATGATACACTTCCTAACATAATGCTTCCAATTTAAATCAAAAATATAAATTTTGTAATCATCCATCCACAAAACAGTCTTCCAATAGCCTTTTGGCTTGTCCTTGTGATCTTTAGCAAACTGCAGATGGGTAGCAATGTCTTTTTTGGAAAGCAGCGGCTTTCTCCTTGCAAACTTGCCATGCACACCACTGATGTTCAGTATTCTCTTGATGGTGGACTCATGAACATTAAACTTAGACAGTGAGATAGAGACATTTAGTTGAAGTTATATTGTGTTCCTTTGCCACCTCAGATAATTACACATCTTCCTCTTGGCATGATCTCTGTTAATTGACCACTAATGGAAAGAGTAAAATTGTCTTGCATTTGCTCTATTTATACAGAATCTGTCTGATTGGTGAAGTTCAAACTCTTTAGAGATGGTTTTGTAACCTTTTCAGCTTTGTCAGGATCAACAACTCTTCTTCTGAGGTCCTCAGAACTCTTTTGTTCATGCTATGATAAACTTCCACATGTTGTGAAAATCAGACTTTGCTAGTTGCTTGTTCTTTAAATAATATATTCACCCACAACTGATTTCCATCCCATTTATTGATCCTAAAGGTTGACATATTTTTGCCACTCAAGACATGTGAGATTGAATCATTTTCCGTAATAAATACATGGCCAGGTCTAATATTTCTGTCACCTTTTATATGTGGTTATCTTTGTCTACTAGGTCTTGTGTGACAATCTGATGAAGTCTGATGTCAAAATGTATGTATAAACATAGAAAATTCTAAATTGCTCACAAACATTCAAGTATTTAACTATGTATGTATTTATGTGTCAGATTCAAATTATATCACACATGAAAGTGACTGCTTGTGAAATCAAGCTTTTATTTTTAAAATTCAGGTTCATGATTGGGATCTAGGTTTGTGGGATGTGGGGGAGGAATGAGGTTGTACAGAAATTTAGCTGCCCATAAAAAAGAAAAAAAAAAGAAACTAAAAGAAAATAAGAACAGGATCAAAGATCACAATGAAACAAAATGTACTCAAGTAACAGGGAAATGAGAAGTGCACACTCAATTACTGATCCATGTATAGGGACAAGAGAAGTAGAAAATTTAATCCGATTCTGCAACATTATTATACAATCAATGTGATAATTCTATTAACAGGCTTCATGATTAATCCAGCATGTAATAAAAACATGATACACACAGACACACACACACACACAAAATCATACACAGTTCTAAATAGGATATCACTTAGTAGCTGGAGACAAAAACATAATTAATTTCTTTTTAAAAACAAGAGTATGTACATGGTTATCACACGCACAACATGATTAACAGGTGAAACAGCAAATAAAACAGTTCAAATAAGAAGAGCAAAATGTACAATTCACAGGTGTTTTAAGCTTCAAGATCATTTAGACTTCCTTCGCTTTGCCTGGGTGGGACTAGCTCCAGTGTTTGATTCTTAAAAGACAAAAGATCAGAAGAAGTTGTCAGGCACAGTCTGAACCTATTCAATATTTATTACTATTATGTAGTCTGTATATCTTGACCGTGCAGTAAAATTGCAGAGTATATCACAAAAAACACCAGTATGGGTGCACAAAAATGAACATAATTAATAATGAAACTGAACATAATTAAACATTTGGCCAATGGCCAAATACCAAACACCAAACACAATTTTTCATTCAAATAAATAATGATAAAATTAGTAACTAAAATATTTCTTGTAGTCAGTCAGGAATGAATGTCTGTATTTTAATAAGTTGGTTGACATCATTAGGTTTAATAACATTAGTTTAATTGAGTATTCTTTTCTATCTGTATCTAAAACAAATGTTAGAAAAATTACACAAGACAATAATATATGAATATGTATGAAGATGCATATATGTTACATTATTACTAATGTTTAATTTAAAAAAATGAAACAGACTCATGAAAATGGCTAAAATGTTTAACTTATGTGTCATTGGATACAGTCCAGGGAAACACTTTACATTTTAGTGCAGCTTGCCACCGGAGCTAAGCTAAGTGGCTAACACAAAGCTAAGCGGCTATATTCTGGCTTCACCATAACAAGTACAGTTTAGTTAAGGTTGTGGTTGTAGTTGGTTGTCTTCTTTAATTTCACCATGAAACTGTAACTGTGTTGGTGAATCTGTGTTTTGCTAACTGGTGAGGAAAAACGGAATTCTGAATGTCCAAAAAGGTCACAGTGTCATTAAAAATGTAACTGTTCTGTATAAATTATTCAATCTTTCACTTTCGGACAAACACAAAAAGTGTTTTTTTTTTTTTTTACATTTTCAGGCAAATAATTATGGTTGCCAAATATTTGGTGCATTTCTAGTTATAAGAATGGTTTACCAGACACCTAATTTACACTATTTCCCCCCTTATACCAAATATAGTCAGCCAAGATATGTTTGATAATGTGACAGTCCGGAATGGCAATACCCCTCCAGGCCCACAGAGGTTGCCATCGCCAGAATTCTAGCCTGGTTCTTCACCTGTACATTGTCTGACTCATCAGATGTCTTATTTATACATCATATATAATTTTTCTCCTATTTTCTTCCAAATGTGATTTGACAGCCAGTTGACTGGTCTATTCGTTGACTCTCCCTATTTTACTTGCAATGTCCCTGACTAGGGGTGAAGACTATAACAGGCCTCCTCCAATGCATGTGAATTCATGCTCCTCCTTTTTTTAAACTGCTGCCGGGAAGCCAATGCGCTCGCGCAAAGCGCAGGATCCACAATTCTGATGGATCGCCTGGCCTGATGGATGCCTGAGCCAGCCTACATTACTTGGTAGTGGTGGGAAGAGAGTGCCATTTAACCCGCCTGGAGAGAGCACAACCAATTCTGCTCTCTCCTGTCAAGCAGCATGATCAGGATTTGAACTCGAATCATACTCGGATCATAGTGAGAGCGCCTTAGTCCGCTGAGCCACTCAGGACCATGATGTCTTAATTTTGCTTCTTTAATTCTGAACTGGAGTAACAAAGCTAACAACAAATGACTGTCACCCAAAAAATACTTGCTTACCTGCAGCTTTCCCTGTGTTTGATGATGCTGACCCCGGTCTAGCCGCTCTCTTTCTCTGGCCATTGTCAGCCAATTCCTCCTCGGTGTCCTTCTCTGCCCTCGAGCTTCTTCGGCTGGGGCCTTTTGCCTTTTCAGTGTTGGCCCTTGTATCCCTGAAAAAAACAGACAGTTGTTTGATAACAGGCACAAATGGAATTAATTTGTGGAGGAGTAATCATACAAACAAGGTGTTTTGATACAAACAGTATATATTTTTAACACAGGTGTGGTATATTCTGTGTCTATCTTAGGTATCACAGTCAAGATTCAACTCATTATCAGTATCAATGTTCCTACCACAGGATTATGTTAACTCTATGTGCCTCTTTACAACCGAGGAATTGGCATTTGCTGTTTTTCCTCATCTACTACAGATAACGTCCGTCCATTTAACGACCGCATTTATTACACTTTACACTGGCCCCATGCACAGACCCGTGCAGGGAATCTACAGGTCTGGTATATACATACCTTGGGACTAAGTCGACGGGCGTCTTTCTTTTCTTTGCCCATCTGTTATAGAAGTGGAAAAACAGCGGTAAACTGCTTTGATGCTAAACAACAATGCTTCTTTTGTTTAATCTCCAAATTTGAGTTGTGATTTGGTCAAAGAATGATCTCAATGATAGTGACACCAAAGTTAGTGATTCCCATGAAATCAGCTCATACCACTAAGCCAAAGTGAGCATCAAATTAATTTGAAACAAAACTATCAATCAGCACTGATCAGTAATTACAAAAAAGACAAAAGTTAAGGAAATGCTTAGACACTAGGCATAAAAACTCAAGAGTGAAACGTGACAGCACAGACACAAATAATGGACATGATTATGGAAGGTTAACAGTGCACAGAGTGTGACTTGCTGGATTAAATTAGAATTTTGTCTTTTGGATTAAATTACGATCTTGTCTTACCCTTGCTCTGCCACAGAGGGAGCTGCCTCTCCTTAAAGGGGAAAAAAGTGGAAAATAAGTACAATGTACAGTAGATTACTTGCTATCACATAGATTCAAGTAAACAAAACAATATTTGAATAGTACATCATGTAATCATTAATTTATTTTGCTTCAGGTGCATGAGTAGTAAAGGCAACTGTTATTTTGATACAATAGCAAAGAGGAAAAAAAAAACTGCTGAGACATAAAAAAATGGCGATTACCAGGTTGGTCACTCAAATGCTGTTCTTCCTGTGGAGCACCTGGTTGAGCTATATTAACAGATTAATAAGAAATCTCAAACATTTAATTAGCTTGACCATTATGAAACTGTAAATCAGCACTGAAGTCATCATTATATACAGGTGCTGGTCATAAAATTAGAATATCATGAAAAAATTTATTCATTTTAGTAATTTCATTCAAAATTCCATTCTAATTAAGTAATTCCATTGTGTTTCCTGAGGTCAAAGGTCAACGCAGCCATCTACCAGGAAGTTTTAGAGCACTTCATGCTTCCTCCTGCTGACCAAATTTATGGAGATGCAGAATTCATTTTCCAACAGGACTTGGCACCTGCACACAGTGCCAAAGCTACCAGTACCTGGTTTATGGATCATGGTATCCCTGTTCTTTATTGGCCAGCAAACTCGCCTGGCCTTAACCCCACAGAAAGTCTATTGGGTATTGTGAAGAGGAAGATGTGATACACTAGACCCAACAATTCAGAAGAGCTGAAGGCCACTATCAGAGCAACCTGGGCTCTCATAACACCTGAGCAGTGCCACAAACCGATCGACAACATGCAACGCTGCATTGCTGCAGTAATCCAGGCCAAAGGAGACCCAAATAAATACTGAGTGTTGTACATGATCATGCTTTTCATGTTCATACTTTTCAGTTGGCCAACATTTCTAAAAATCTTTTTTTTGTGTTGGCCTTAAGTAATATAATTTTCTGAGATACTGAATTTGGGATTTTCATTAGTTGTCAGTTATAATCATCAAAATTAAAAGAAATAAACATTTGAAATTTATCAGACTGTGTGTAATGAATGAATATACACGTTTCTTTTTGAACGGAATTACTGAAATAAATAAACTTTTTCATGTTATTCTAATTTTATGACCAGCACCTGTATATAATGTCCATGAACATCATGATCTCTGTTTGTGTTCCTAATATAATCAGAAGCCTAATATAATCAGAAGCCTAATCTGATACAATGTAAGAAAAAGCACTGGTCTATATAACGTTTCAAAACTGATGCATTGATACAGGACAATCCAGGATCATTTTAAGAACTCACATCACTCAAAAAATTAAATACCTGGGAGACTTGTGGCATCTGGAGCAGGTTCCACAGTTTGTGCTGGGTCAGGCAAGTTTGTTTCTATTACAGTTGTAGGCTGCTGATCCTCAGCCTGGAGTGATGACACTACTGAAGGGCCAGTGGAAAGAACAGGGGTCCCAGGGACAGTAGCAGGGGGAGGAAGTGATGCTCTAGACATATTAGTAGGAGTTGGGGAACTGGTAACAGGACCTGCTAGAGATACTATGGCAGGACTAGGGGTGGAAGCAGGAAGGTTAGGTGTAGGGGCAGAAGATGAAATTGTTGTACATGAAATTGTTGAAAGTACAGAGGAGGAGACCATAGCTGTTAATGGTTGAGGTGCAACAGGTGTAACTGAAACTGATGTGGAACAGGGCTGTGGACAAGAAAGAGTTTCATTTGCAATCACACAAGGAGACACTGGAGGTGGTGCAATGTCTATGTTTTTCCCTGCCTGGGTTGTACTCTGCTGCTGTATCTGATGGTTGTCAGCACTTGGGCAGGCAGATGGCTTGCTCAAGACAGACAGGACAGGACTGCTCTTGGCAACAGAAGATGTGAGTGGACTTCTGCGAGTAACAGATGTAGCCCCTGGGCTAGAGCAGGCAGGTGGAGAAGTCAGTGGTTGTTGAAAAGATGGGGATGGACCAGGGGATGAAGTAGGTTGGATAAATGTTTGTATAGCAAGACTTGGTTTTGGTGCAGGGATATCAGAAACACTCTCTAGCTTGGGAGTTCCTGAACCTGGCTGAGGAAGTGGCACCATGTTTACAGGAGAAGCCTGACTTGCAGGTACTTGTACTTGAATCTGCCCAATCACGGTGCGACCTGGCTGACCAGCAGCAACACTTACAATAGGGGAATGTGTTGCCATAGGGGAAGATGCTGGAGCAGAAGCTGCAGCTGAAACAGAAGCAGCAGTGAGTTGAATATTTGCAGGCACTTGTATGGGCCCAACCATAGTGACGGGGACTATATTGGTGCTTGAGGGAACAGATGCATTTGGAACTTGGAAAATTGGGTTTATGAAAACAGGTCTTGCGATAATCTGTGTAGGCCGTGGAGAAGGACCTTCTTGGGGTCTTATGTTCTTATTCGGAACTGCAAGAACAGTAGAGACAATAGCTGGGCCACCCGCAGATGCAGTACTGGCAGCAGAACTAATGGGAGATGTGACAAAGACCGTTATTTGATTTGGGTGTGCAGGTCCTGATGAGGTGGGTCTCTGCAGAACTGTTGATGACATACATGTGATAGGTTTAGCACTGGCAATAGGACTGACAGAAGGATTGGGTTGTGAGCCAGAATTTGTAGTGGTGCTTGAAAGCAAAGCTGGACTAGAAGGGACACTTGATACAGCATAGGATGACTGAAGGCTTGGGCTGCTACTTGGGACCAAATTTGGGCTTGGCATTGTGCCAATCTTGTGTTTCTGCTCAGGTTCACTAACCGGCAAAATAAAAACATTATCAGTGTTATGAAGAATACCAGGATTACGTTGACTCTCTTGATCGACAGAAGGTCGAGGGCTCTCTTTTTGCCCCACATCTCCACTTGTTGTGCAAGTTACCTTATGTGGTTTCATTGACATGGATGATGAGCTTGTATTGTCCAACAACTGATTGAGAGATGTTGGTGCATCTCTAAAAGCTGGTGAAATTACAGACCCAAGCTCTTGCTGTGGTACATTCTGAGGTTGATGCATGTCCTCAGGTTGTTGCTCAAGCATATGACCAGACTCTTGACTTTTTGGCTCCTGAGATGGCACCCGTGGGCTTGCCATTCTAAGAGCAGGTGCATCTCTTGGCTGGACAGTCTGACGCTGTTCTGCTTGTGCCGCCTGCAACTGGCCATCCCTCATTATATCAGAAGTACAAGGGAGAGTTTGTAGAGGATTTAGACTCTGTTGGGAATCTAGACTCCCTACCGATGGCATAGTTACTGTCGGACCTGAGAGAACTGAGGGACTGGCCATTACATTTTGGGACCCTGCTATTTGTTGTTGATGTGGTGGAGAGGTTAAAGAGATCTTAGCCCCCTTCTGCCTGCCAGGGCTTGGAGTGGCAGCTTTTCTATTTGAGGCAGGACTAGATCGCCGACTATTACTGGGACTAGCCCGCTTTGTCTGCATAACACCAGGCTGTTTTTCTTGCTTTCCAACTGTATTTGCTGTGCTACTGCCTGGTGTAAACCCCTGCTGGACATTATTACTGCCACCAGAGGTATTATTGTTATTAAGAGATGTTAGGCTTGGTGGAGCCTGTCCTATAGCTTTTAGAGTGGTTGGATTTAGACCCTGTTGATCAAAACCTCGACTGAGATTAGGTTGACGAGGTGGCAGCGGGATGTTAATCTTAGGGGGGAAAAGTCCAGCAATTGATGCATTCAGTCGCTCAGGAGAGAGATTTATCTCTGAAGGCTCAGTACTGGGTGGACGGTTGGTTGGGGTTAGCGAATGGTGATATGGCCTAGGACTGGCACGGTTTGGTGTCTTAGGCCGGGAACTCTGAGAGGCTGAAGGAGCACTGGGAAAGTGAAGATTATGAGAGCTTGCCATTGTTGTTACTTGTTGGGGCTGTTGTTGGGGACTTGCTCCTTGTTGCTGAGGCATTGATGAAGGCACAGACTTCAACAAATGTGTATTAGGACCTTGGCTAGCAACACTTTGTTGACTGCCATTCCCTCCTTGAGGTGCAATTTCGATTGATGCCCTTTCCTGCAAATTAGATGCTCCTGTTGTTTCCTCTGATCCCATTCCTGGGTTCCCTTGTCCCACATCTGGATGGGGCATCCGTCTTGCTGCACCAGCCAACTGGGGGTTCACTACTGATTGCATCCCTCTAGCTTTATCTGGAGAGGGTGGAACACTTCCATGTCCTTGTAGATTTATCATTACTGGCATGCTGCCCTGCTGCGACACAGGCATTCTCTGTGCAGGATCGCCAAGACTTCTTGGTGGGTGGCCACCTTGTTGTTGCACAAGTCGATTCTTTGATTGCTCCTGTTGCATTTTTAGCATCACCATTATTTGTTGCTGCTGCTGCTGTGATGTTGGTGGCTGTTGTTGTTGCTGCTGCTGCTGCTGCTGCATGTGCTGTGGTGGCTGTTGTTGGAGCTGCAACTGATGTGGATGAATTTGATGTCCTTGTTGTGAACCTTGTGGTGTTCCAGCCTGACTTGCAGGAATCTGCATACCCTGCATATGCATCTGCTGCTGTTGTATTTGTTGTTGCTGTTGAATTTGCTGTTGAATTTGTTGTTGTTGTTGTTGTTGTTGTTGTTGTTGTTGTTGTTGTTGTTGTTGTTGTTGTTGTTGTTGTTGTTGCTGCTGCTGCTGCTGTTGATGTAATTGTTGTTGTTGTAACTGTTGTTGTTGCATTTGCTGCATCTGTTGTGGTGGCTGTGGGGACATGAATCCCACTGGCACTTGCTGCAAAACCCTTTGCTCTCCTGACTGGTTAGAAAAGCCTACAATGGAAAAAAATATTACAATATTTGCAAGACCTACTTAATGAAGGTCATCAAAATGGCATAATATGCAAAAATAATGGGTACATTTATCTACCGGTAATTCCAAATTCTACAGGAGTTTAACATGCTTTGCAAGCACAAGGCTATGACCACATAGCCTTATAGATTGCTCAAAAAATAAAGGGAACACTTAAACAACACAATGTAACTCCAAGTCAACCACACTTCTGTGAAACCAACCTGTCCAGTTAGGAAGCAACACTGATTGTGAATAAATTTTACCTGCTGTTGTGCAAATAGAACAGACAACAGGTAGAAAGGAGAGGCAATTAGCAAGACATTACATTACATTACATTGCATTTAGCGGACGCTTTTATCCAAAGTGACTTACAATAGTGGGAAAGTACAAATGCGAAAAAAAAATAAAAATAAAAAAAATAGAGTTGTACTAGTATTTACTAGTACTAAGTATTAACATTTCGATATCGAGTGCTGAGTGCATATGGAGAGTCTCATGGAGAGTATTTGGGATCACTAGAGCAGGTGCTCTTTGAAGAGCTCGGATTTTAGGAGTTTCTTGAACCCAGTGAGGGACACCTCTGCTCT
>BRDA01011115.1:34594-60558 GCA_036984385.1 Crenuchus spilurus | reverse complement strand
ATCCTGAAATTTCACCCAAAAATCCAAATATCCCTCACTTTGTGTGAGTAGTGTATGTTAATTTTTTAACTGCCACTTTTATCATCTTAAAACCTCGTATATGGATAGATATTTATTTTGTACAGTAATGCACTAACGTATATGTCAAGTGATTATATGAATAAAATGTTTCATAAACACAAGTGATGTTCTTAAGGTTGCTTCTTTTGACAAGATTTTTTGCTGTCCAGACCATAGGAGGATGGGTTCCCCATCAAGTCTCAGTGCTTCTTGAACATCACAGAGGGTGCATTAACAAACATGTAGTAAATATTTTACATTTGCTGAAAGTTCAACTTATTGACATTTAGTCTTGTATTATTAAGTATTTTAAGTATTAATTATATACTAAACATACAAAATACATCATATTTTATTATATTAATGTTACTTTAAAATCCTAAGCTTAGTTTTTTATACATATTGAGCATTATGTTCTTTGGTAACTTACTTTTAATAAATTATTCATAATGATTTTTATTAATCATCATCTGAAACAGCTCCAGTGGTGTGGTGGGTCTGGAGTTGACCTGGAATCTACCTACATGTTATAGTTAAATAAAAAATGTAACTGTTTTTTTATTTATTTATAGATTTTTTCGTATTGTTTTTTGTAAAATCTTGTTTTTTTTGTCTCACAACACCACTTATCTGTGGTAAAATAACTGGAACACACAATCTCTGAGAGCTTATTGCTTTATCAGGTTCATTTTTTGTGGTTTTTCTGAACTGAGAGAACTGTGATAGACCTCATCAGGTCAGAATGATGTGTCAGTGGTCAGTCCAGCTGCTACAGGTTTGGGGCAGAGGGTCGAATAGCTCTCGGTTTTGTGTGCTAATCCACGATTTCTGGCTTTGGGTGTAATTCAGTCCGAGTTCAGGTCGAGTGGTCATAGCACAGGGACACAGCCTGTATACAGAGTGGCACAGTGACTGCCCATTCTCAGTGCAATCCAAATGTCAGCTGTAATTGTTTACTTGGGTTTCCAGTTTAACGTGCTAAGCTACCCTGCTGTACTGTGCTGCTGTTGCTAATCAAAGCCAGACAGGCTGGAAACAGTAATAACATTGGTAAGTCTGGGTTAAATGGATATAATAAATAATAAATAAATAAAGCACTCAAAGCACTGAGCTGTGGAGCAGTGGTACTCTGTTCTCTGGAATTATGGTGCTCCATCCAGTACTTTTGAGGTGGGGTGGTGATCATCCAACATCCTGATCTTGTCACTGAGTGCAATCACACCCTCACAGCAATGCTCCAAAATTTAACCCCAAAGCTGGGCAGAGGACCTCCATTTTGTCAACAAATGTGTGAGAAAATTATTACAATGTTTAAAAACAATGTTCCTAAAATAAATATTGGAAGAGATATTTCTTCATCTACAATGCATAATGACATTATAACAACAATAACAACTCAAGGAATCTGGAGGAATTTCAGTGCATAAAGGGCATGGATGCATGTCAAAAACTTATAATCTTTGATCCCTCAGATGGCAATGCATCAAGAACCTCCATTCATCAATAGCTGATATAATCACAAAGATGAGGGATTACTTTGACAAACCTTTGTCAAGCATTACAATACAGTTACATTCACAAATGCCACGTAAAGCTTTACTGTGTAAAATCAAAGCCTTATATTAACCTAGCCTTATAAGTCTAGAAGCATCATCAACTTATCTGATCAATCTACAATGATCCATCATAGCGTGATTTGTTAGCCTCTTCTTCAATAGTCAGGACCCCAACAAGACCACCACAGATTTTAAAACATCAGAATGGTCCACCACCCTAATACCTGCTCTGTGGTGGTCCTGACCATTGAAGAACAGTAGAGGTTTGAGGACTTATTATCTTCAAAACATCAACTGGACTTGCTTAATACATCTTCAAAGATTCTCAATTCCTGTTCACACCTCTGACAGCAGTGAAGCAGGAACCACAACATTAACAACCTCATCTACCTGCCTTGTTCCTCAGAATTTCAGGTGACGGTGATGGATTCTGGTATTGCCAACCTGCAGTAGAGAATGCAGAAGTCATCTAGACTTTTGCATCTGCTCAGTGGCTCTAACAGAGATAAGGATCACTCCAGAGAACTCTGCAACTCCAGCTGCCTTGTCTGCTGTCTTTGCTTTCTCCCACTCTGCACGACAGTTCAGCAGGGGTGGTGGCACAGGCTTGCTTCTCTCTTGTGCATGGCACTTCACTCTTTTTCACATTTTGACAATTCTTCTTTTGAATAGCATGTTATCACAATGTCATTTCTTATGAAACTCCAAATCACTGTTGTCTACCGCTGTCTTGGTCCACTGGGCAATTTCACTGACAAAATGGACATTCTCTTGAGTGGTCTCCCTGCTGAGACATCACTCATTCTCCTTCGTGACTTCATCCTTCCAACAAAGAAACTACTGTCATCCAGGCTTCTCCCATTGCTGTCATCATTTGATCTCATTTTCAGTCACTCTACTGCAACACACAGAGCAGGAAACACATTGGACCTGATTTTCAGCAGGCATATCCCTACACTGGATCTGACAGTTACTCCTCTGGATTTCTCTGATCATCACTAATCCTTCACTCTCTTTTTCCCTGCTTTTTCTGCACACACCCTCTCCACAAGTTCTTTCACTGCTCATTGTAACCTTCACCATGTCTCCGCCTCTGCCCTTGCCTCAGCTACCATAACCTCTCTTCCGCAACTTGAATCCTTCTCCTCCCTCCCACTGGAAACTGCTACTTTCCTCTCATCCATCTCCTCTTTCCCCTCACCTTTAGGCCAACAAGATCCTCTCCACCTACAACATGGCTGATGGATGTTCTTAGCTGTCAAATTCCTGCAAGCTCTTTGCCATTTTCTCATGTCTACTAAAAATCTCTCAAAGGTTCTTGAACGCTCTGCCTGTCTTTCTCACTCAGAACAATCTACAGAAACGGCTGTCAATGCAGTTATGGAGAAGCTCCATGCTGCAAGATCAGCCAATATGTCATCACTCCTGATTTTCCTTGACCTATCTGCAGCTTTCAACACTGTCAACCACAAAATCCTCCTCTTTGTCCTCACCAGTCTTAGAATTACTGGATGGCTGGGATCACTGGATCTCTGCATGACACTGGTGTGCATCATACCTGGAGGAGTGAATTTTCCAGGTAACATTTTCGACTCATGCTGCAAACCTGACTTGGTATTGCAGATTTCTCCTTTACAACATACAGAGAATTTGACCTTTTCTCTCCAGAAAGGCTGCCCAGCTGGTTGTTCAGTCCCTCATCATTTCTAGGCATGACCACTACAACTGCCTCCTGGCTGGTCTTTCCATACCACCTGGCTCTTGCAACTGATCCAGAATGCAATATCAGCACTCCTAGAACATCTGTCAGCCAATCAGATTGCAGGGTCAGAAGTAACTGTGAAATTAATAAAGAAATTAACATTTCTTTAAAGCTGGGGATTTGAGCTTGACTTTAATACATGTTGCAGTTATTTTTGAAGCATTTTCGGTGTTTTTGCGGCATTCTATGTGACATAATTCTGTACTTGCAGGCACAGCTCCAACATGGGATTCACTCCAACTCTCTATGATGTGAGATGATGGGAGTTACAGAGGATCTGGCAACATGTTAAAGCCAGAACATACAAATGCCCTTAAGCCCTCTCCACACACACACACACACACACACAAATATACACCCGCTCACATATACACACACAAGCACACACACACACACACACACACACACACACACACACACACACACACACACATCAGGGCAGAAGATTAAATGAGAAGTGTGTGATAATGGGGGGTGGGGATCAATATGCTATGGGGAATTAAAGGTTTTCTCATTACTTCTTCCTCAGGGGCACAAAGAAATGGAGCAAGAAAAAAAACACAGGGGAGATTATTGAGCCACATCTTCGTGTGTTTATTATACTGCTCTGACTGTTTATGCATCACTCCGGTATTACTTAATATTTACTGTCACTGTGTCTATACTTTCAAAAAGATGTTTCTTCAAGAACTGTTTAGCTGGACATCATAACAATAGTGGAACCCTTTTGGTGCTTTAGAAGAGCTAGAACCAAGGATGGAGCCAAGACTAACAGTGGCAAACAACACTCAGCATCATGCTTTTGTAGAGGAGTGACTGGCACGTTACCAGAAAAAAAGGAAAAGAAGAGAAGATCCAAAAAATAACAAATAGATGAAAAGAAATAAAAATGGGAAAAGTTGAGCTAATAAGTAATGAAGGTCCAAACAAATGAGAAAGAAAAGAGAGCTCAACCCTCAACCTAGAGCACACAAATCAGAAAACTAATATATCCCTGCTGCCACTCCCACATGGAGTGATTGTCAAACTCCACTCAGTACACTGCAAACATATGTTCTAGGTATTTTACTCACACATCATACCCTCTGCTCTTAAAGGTTTTCTGCATTTGTCCCATCCCATAACACATAGTTCTAATATGATATTACATTAGGGAATATTATATTGTGTTATGTTATATGGGTCTGATTGTCAGCCTGGGAAAGCACAGTAAACCAATAAGAGACTCTGGATAAGACTCTTAACTCTACATTCACCTCCTTCTGTAAGCCAATTAAGCTGTAATATCAGCATCTACCACAGACAAACAGACAAACATAATAATACACATCAACAGTTCTCACACATCAACTAAAGGGCTTTATTCCCCACATCTTAGAACAAGAGTGCACCGAACTGATTATGTTTTAGCTTCTTCTATCCATTCTAATCTAAATGTCTGTGCAGCTCTGCTCAAATGATTCACTGCATGGATGAATAAAATGCAGAGAAGAATTGTCCTACAGGGATTAATAAAAGTGCTTCTTCTGGCCACTGAAATGATTTCATACATTCCAGCTACAGGAAAGACAACCAGGAAACAGCACATTTTACTTCATGTAGGTTCTGGAAACATCAGTAATGCCAGTAACAGAAGCTGGGATGAAATCAGCTTGAGGCGGAGTACTCAGGGACGCTCGACACTGCCTGTTCATATGATGGGAAATGGAGGAAAAATCAGATGACAGTTGTGTTGTTTTGGGCTTTTTATGCATCGCCATTTTTTAAACATTTATTGTGACAGTCAGTAAGACAGGATACTTGATGCGCCCCTCTGCTAGAGATTCTGTACATCCCCCAACAATGAACTAAACATGCCTGACATTCAGATCTTTAGCATTTTATGGGTTAATTTGAAAATGTATTGTTTCTCTTTCTGGTGCTTTACAGGAATTGAGACATTAACTGTTGTTTTTGGTGTTTTTCAAACAATTATCAATTAAAAAAACTATTTTCAACCTCAGACTGTCAAACCTGATTTTACAGTCTAAAATAAACTCTATATCATTCTAAATACTGAAGATCCCTGGATTTAGTCTTTCTCTTAAACGCCCCCAATCCTGGATACATTTCCCAATCCTAGTCATCTCCATCTTCAAAAACTGGTTTAGTCTCTCTTCACCTCTCTGTCTAATAACTAATGTGTGGGAGTTCTGGTGTGGACTGGCTGCCATCACATCATCCAGGTGTATCTGTCTGTCTGTCTGTCTTTCTTTATCTCTCTCTATCTGTGACAGTGGACAATGTCTTGCAAGGACCTGTGTTCACCAAGCATCTGCTTGAGTTCCCAACCATGTGAAGCCAGCTTCTGTTTTTGTGTAATATAATAATAATAACAACAACAACAACAACAACAACAACAACAACAACAACAACAACAACAACAATAATAATAATAATAATAATAATAATAATAATAATAATAATAAGGACCTTTTATGGTCATGCTGTAGAAAGTCCAAATGACATGTAAACAGTGTGTCCTGTACTTAAGGACAATATACTTTGTTAGCAGGGCTGATGTAAAATGGGCATAGGAACCGGGGAGGATGGGGGGGACGTGTTCCCCCCAATATTGGAGACATTTGTCCAAACTGTGGAGGAGAAAAATACTTGATTTCAAAATTTGAACTAGTGTGCTTTTATTTTGAAGGCGCAACACAGCGTCATTTGACTGTGCACCCGCCTCCCTCTGAACAGCTCAGAGTGTGTGGGAGGAGGAGAGAGCAGCAGCTAGTCTAGCGGCCCAGCAGGAGTCAGGCAGAAACACTTTTGAACACTAGTTTTCGTCATGAAAGCAGGCTGTCTGCAGAGTCTCTCCCTCGCTAAACCCCCCGCGCAGGAATTTGAGGCATTCACACCTCGCTGTGCTTCTTGTTATGCAATATAAGCGCGTCTTCACCCTGCCTCTCACACAGACACAGAACTTCCTCTCACAGTCAAGAGTTTTCCTCTTTCCACAAAGTTTGAAGGAAAAAATATTTATATATTATTATAGAGCAGGAATCATGCTGCACACGCACGCATGCAAGCACGCACGAGCCGAGCCGAGCCAAGCCGAGCAGCCGGCCGAACACACGCGAGCCAAGCTGAGTGAGCTTCTGTGAAAGCTGATACAGGCTGAAGCTCAGTTGTACAGAAAAAATAAAGCATATTTCGTTGTAATTTAGAATAAAATGTAATTTCAGTGTAGACTGTCACTGCTTGTACATACTCTGTATGTAATATTATAAATTCTATTTTATTTGATATGAATGGGAAAGTCACTGCCGGCTGCTTCTCGCTCTTCATGCGCGCTATTCAAACCTGCACGTACTGTATACGAAGGAAACTTCTAATTTTTAAGTAACATCTTATATATTATACATCTTATTATTCTTCTGCACCTGGTGTGTAAGTGTGTGTCTAATTTCAGTGGTGTAAAGTCACTGCCAGCTGCTTCACGCGCGCTAATTCAAACCTGCACGTACTGTATACAAAGAACAGACCTGAAACACACAGTTACATGAAATGTATGTCATTCACTTATTTACAGCAATATTACAAACAAAAATACATTACATGGACAGTTTCCACTGAAATTAGACACACACTTACACACAAGTTGCAGAAGAACAGAACTTAAAAAATAATAATGTTTATAACTGTAATTGCATGTCCATGTATGTAACATGTAATGTAATTTTATTTGTAATATTACAACAATGACATACATTTTATTTTATATTTTATCTTCACTTCACGACATGATGCTTTTCACCATGCTCCACTGAAATTACATTTTATTTTAACAAATTACATGATTATCATACATTTTGTGTGTGAATGTAATTGTTAATGTGAATGTAAAATATTAGAATAATAATACACGTACAATTTTACTTGTAATATTATTGTATAATAATTATATTGTCTATTTTAATAATATTACAAATAAAACTGTAAGTGTCTATTATTATTATTATCATTAGCACATGCCGATGCCACCACCAGCAAAAAAGCAGAAACAGCAGCAGCAGGACTTACTTTGCTTTTTTTTTAGGCTACTATTTACATATCTGTCAGGTTTCAGATATGCGTCCCCCCCAATAGTAAACTAAACTCATTCCTACGCCCTTGAAAATGTGGGTCCTAGCTTTATGTTTTATCCTTTCTATGCTACTAGAAAGTTTTAGGCATTATATTTCCTGGAGAAAATGAATGTCAGTGAGTTGAGATGGCCCAAATTTATCATTTTAAGCTTTTAAGCTTTTGTGCATTTTGTGACTATTTAAAGGGTATATTTAAGTACTTTACTTTAAGCCACAGTATAAATCCACTCACTTACTGTTTTACTATTAGTGTATACTGTATTGTACTTGCTAGTTAAACGTACGTTAAGTCAACCTGAAGAAATCAAAGAATTGTTGCTACTGTATATATTAATAACGCATAAATGTCCTTATCCAGGAAAACTTTATTAATTGTCAAATAAATTGAAAATACATGGTCAAACATGTAGCCTCATGAACGTTTTAACTGTATGACTTCATGTAGTGCAAGCAGTAGTTAATATATAATACATTTGCTAGAAATGTATGAAAATTATATTTCTAAATGCAAAAAAAAAACAGATTTTAAGATTACATTTCAAAGATGAAAGATTGTAAGATAAAAATATATCTCTCAGTACGCTTACATGAATCCAGTTTGTAGTGCTATATTTATATTGGGAGCATTTTTTTATTTCTCATAGTTGCATGAATTAAATGTATGCTTTGGCTTGAATTTCTTCATGAAAGCCCATGATCTGACCTGTTCAGTCCTAGGTGTTTTGGCACGTAATGACCCACATATATGATTGTCCTACATACATATTGATGTTACTGGGTTATCCAGCTTTGTAGAGCTTTCACTTCAGCACAATTAACAAAGACTTTTGCATTGTGCTTACGTAAAATGCTCCTACATACTGATATCAGAGCACAGCTGGATGCTGTAACGGGTCAGGTCATGGGTGAGGGGTTTAGGGTCTTCAAGTGATTTAAATACCATTAATGGCCCAGTTTATCCATGAACAGATGAACTGCTGAGGATGTGATGAGAAGGCTCGTTGTCGTGTCCTGTGTAAAGCTCACCTATTACGCAACAGCAGCCCACCCTCATCCGTCCTGACACCAAAACAATGTTATATTATTTCTCAGCAACCTAATTCTAAGGAATAATCCAATAGCTTACTTATCCTTCATTTCAAACAGCAGCTGTGCACCATCCACCCCCTTTACCTTGGGACATTTACTCGGCTATTTAGATTCACTGTGCAGCCTACGTCCTATATTTCATTACAGCTGAAGTCTAAGCTATGTGACACAGTAATGGTTTAGCCTATATTCTAGGGATGGATCATTAGACACCAATACCAAGCCAAATATACTACTACTAATACCAGTACAGTTATTTGTGGTATTGTCTTGCCACTACTCTTCAGTACTGTTCTGTTGCAGGAACATTGTTTTATTACAATGTGTTCTTGTATAATGTCAAGGTGATTCTGACTTGTGGTGACCATATGGATGGTGTTCCTCCTAAACATGCTGTCTTCTGTTCTGGTCTTCAGGTTTCTTAATGGCTTGTTCATGATTCCTCTGATTGATCCATCAAACCAAATCAAATTTATTTATAAAGCACTTGTTACAACTGATGTCCCAAAGCACCTTTAAATGGTTAGTAATAATAAACACTAAATCCTCAGTGAGCAAGCCAACGGCCACAGTGGCAAGACTCGCTCAGAGCTGGAGGAAGAAACCTTGGGAGGAACCAGATTCACATGGAGGACCCATCCTCGTCTGGTCAACTAAGTTCTTGATAATCACACAATCCTATGATGCTGTTGTAGTGTTCAGGTACTGATATGGTGACAGTAGCGGGACATAAGCCAGTAAAGTCCATATAAACTTGATTGTTGTCAGTAGTGTAGGGCATCTGGAGTTAGTTGTTGGTGGGCGCCTGGTCAGCATTTGGCCAGACCGGTGGGCAATCACTAACTTGGAAAAAGACAAAGATGGAATTAGTTCTGTTTGGATTTATAGAGTACAGGAATTATGAGACATATCAGAGTTTGGCTGTTGACTCCGGCAGAACTATCTAGAACAGCCTACCTAAAAGGAGAGAGCCAGAAGGTAAACAGGCATGGGAGCTTCCCGAGACACTGGCATCCCTCTGCTCACCATCAACAAGCCTGAGTGATCGTGTGAGCAGCGATATGACAGCCCCAGCATCTCAGTTCAAATCACAAGTTTTGTGTGTTTGTTACTTTTTATGTATTTGGTCCGGTTTGGTTTGTTTTCACACTGCATTTTTGCGAGCGCACCAAAGACTTTTATTATGACACGCCCAGGTGCCATAATCATCACTTACAGTGCATCTTCCTACACTCAACACTGACTGGTTTGTAGAAGGATGTGCATCTGATGCGTTTATATACTTTTATATAAATCTGCCACAGTTTCTGTAGTTTAGGTTGCTCTGTCATCTCTTTTCTCTCTCATCCTCTCAGAAAATAAGCTGCACATTTCAACATATTTGTGAGTTTTTAAAGCTGACTCTTCACATGTTCATCAGACCAAAATTATATTAAACATGTCTCCTCCTCGCTCCATGTGCTACCACGACTCATTTTTGCTGCTGTTCTGCTATTTTTCTTGTTTTTGTTGTTGAATGTTGTTAACACCTGCATCAATTTTCTGTATTTGGTCAGAAAGTCTGAACCTTCTAGAAAAGTGTTTTCACACTGCACATGAACTGGACCATGGTTCAGTAGGTCCGGATCATGACCATGACTTTTGGTCAAACCAAATTTTGCTCCTTTGGTCTGGATTGTGGTTGGTGTCCCCCTTCACACTTGCTATTTTGGTGCGGACCAAACTGAAATGTCCGAAAGTCCAGACCAAACAATGTAGGTGTGAAAGCACCCTAAGGGTGCCTGTTGGATGAACTGTTCACTTAGTCATTAACACACAGTCAGAGTCTTCACTCAAACATTTTTTGATAACCTAAATAATATTCAGCCCCCAAATGAAAATGTGGGCAGGCGTGGCCTGGTGGTTAGGGATCTAGTCTTTTGACTGGAAGGTCACACTGACACAACCCCCATACCATGAAAGACCCTGGCCTTTGGACAAATCATAACAGTGTTAAGGGTCATTTTTGTCAATGAGCACTTGGCATCCATTTCCTCCAAAAAAGAAATGGTTAAGACAATGTGTCTTTTTTGACCAGTAAAGTTTTAAGTGGCATTTGTGATGTAACTCTGTGTTGTAGTGCTTGACAAAGGTTTGCCAAGTAATGCCTTTGCCATGTAGTTATATCAGCTATAGATGAATGACAGTTTGTGATGAAGTGCTGTCTGAGGGATCAGATATCAGAAGTGTTCAGCTAAGGCTTGTTGCCCTTAATGAACTGAAATTCAGATTTATTTAATGATATTAAACAGTCTGAATGTCTTCTTGGAAGGCCGTCGAGAAATACGCAAAATGAGCAACACCACCTCATCCATTTGCTGACAAACTAGACCTCTGCCCGTTTTTGCTCCTTAGTGACACAGCCTTTCATGGATACTGCATTTATACCAAATTACAGTCACCTGTTTACATCACTTTGTTGAAATGATATTATTATTATTATTATTATTATTATTAGTAGTAGTAGTAGTAGTAGTAGTAGTAATGTTTAGTTATTTATACAAAATGATCAAATACTCATAATAAAAATGCAGCATTTTCAGATCTCAAATAATGTCCAGAAAACACACAGATTTTCATTTTGAAACACAAAACAAATGTTTCAACTTAAGAAGAGTTCATTGCTGGAGAAGCCTGATCTGTTCATGCTCTCTTGCTCTTCATGCAGCTCAGCTTTGTTTGATGACTTACAGTCATAGGTCTTCCTCTTGATCACATTCCAGAGTATGTCAGGTCTGGAGATTGAGTTGGGATGGAGTGTATTGATGCTACTCTTGTTGACTATTGATGCTAACAGCATGAGTTATATAGTGCCCAATGCTGGTTGTGGAAATGAGCCAGACTAGGTTGTTTTTAACCCAGCAGTTTGACTGTATACACAGCATTTACAATGAGATCAGATATCCACTTAAATGCACTGACTGCACATTATGCATAAAGAATATTTCATAATGCCACAGTGAAGTCACACAGGTGTGATTGACAAAGCAGCGCTGCTACGTTACCTGTACACTCGCACCTGTGCCACCGCTTTGCAATGTGCGCGAGAGCCTGAGCGGACGGCGCACACGCATGCGCAGCGCGCTCCGCGGAGACGCCATGTGATGCTGATGTTGTGTGTGTTTGGGCTCAGATCGCTTCTCCTCCCCCTCGCCGACGCGCGCATGAAGCTCCGCTGAACGGGGACCGTCGGCTCGCCCGCGGCGCCATGGCAGGAGACACCTGAAGTATAGGTGAGGGGGCGGCGCGCGACTTTGGAGGACTGCAGACACTTTCCCGCGCTTTTTGGAGCGTGTAGGTGTGTGAGTGAGAGAGCGAGTGTGTGGGGAGCACCATGCACGCGGACGTGCTCGCCTTGCTCCTCGTGTGGCTTCTGTGCGCGAGCGGCGCCTCGGCTCGGTCCAGAGGACGGACATTGCAGACCTACAGCCAGATCAGGTACACACACCTGCTGTCACTGCAGAGCTCCAGTCTTATTACAATCCAGCGTTCCACCTTAAATGCTGCAGCAGTTCCGTTCAGGCGCATCAGCATTTAAGGTGGAACGGGGAATTCCAATCTTTTAACACTTGTATACCTGTTCCATCACTTCCACCATCAGTTTTCACAAACTGTACACCTTTATGCTCCTCCTGCACTGTTTCATACACCCTTTTCACCTGCTCTGCTTGTTTATGTAAGTGTGTCTGAGGTATTGGGCACTGGCCAAGCGCAAGGTCGGTGCCCACTGACTGTGGAATGATAGTGGATGTAATTGTATGTGGTAATTGTAGTGATTGTAAATAAAAACAAGGTAAAAATAAAAAGATGTAAACAGAACTTAGTGCTGTGGTGCCCTCATGTGTCACAATTTGTAGACTACTGGGGTACATTCTGCTTATATTATTATACAAAATATTCTGTATGTATATGTAAACCAAATATATTCAGAATATTTTGTAATAATATAATACACACACACACACACACACACACACACACACACACACACACACACACACACATAGTGCCATATAAAAAGGACTTTGTTGTTGTTTTAATGTTGGTCAGTATGTCTTACAGCTCCATAGTGTCTGTAATTATTAGAATATTTAATTTAGAGTTTCATTAAATTATTATTCTAGTGGTATCAACATTTAAATATCTAAAAGTAAATAAATAAACTATATGACCATATACCTTATTGAATTAATGTATTATTATATTCACATCTTTGGAGATGCACTGCTGTACACACTCTGTTTGGGTATATTCTGTATGTGTAGTAAATTATTATTAAATGTTCTATCAGGTATATTCCACATATTTAGTATACATATGTTTATATATAAAAAGCATGTATTTATTGAATAAACAACCAACTCCATACATCAGACAAAAACTGTATTTAGTTTTCTGTGCCCATCGTGTAAAGGGCTTTAACACAGTGCTCTCCAGATGGCAGCCAAAATCAATCAACTAAATGAATGTCACCTGAAGGAGAGAAACAATGAGCAAACCCTTTATCTAAACACCTATATGCTTACACACCTCTGCTACAACACGACAAACACAATAAGAATAACATGCTCTCTTTGTGCCTGCCAGAAACCCAGTGTTGTGATCTTTCCGTAGCTTTGGCATGTTCGAAAAGTTCTGTTCAACAGTTCTGTATGGACAGCTGCTTAGAAGCAAAGTACATATTGATTTGCTTGACTGTAAATGCAATCAGCCTGGCTGCTATGCATGTATCGCCTTGAACATGCCTTCTTGTTTTTGACATGTACTGGTCTGTTTTGATCTTCCAACTAGAATAAAGCTGAAGAGAGATCTCTGTGCTTTGTTGGTTGTCCTATAAATAGAAAAAAGCCACTGGATTTCAATGCATTTTGTCTTCAGACGGCAGAGAGTCTTTGTTTATTGCAGGCCTATATATTATTGATTTCTTATTTAACATTCTGTTTCTGGTTCTGGTTCAGTCGGGTTGGGTCGAATTTACCAGATTCTCTAACAGGCAAGTTTTTTTGTACACACCATGCCCTAAAATCCACACTGATGATGTAATATTACACCTCCCCTCCGAGATTACATCACGTAAAGCATTCTGTTTCATAGACTTCCCAACTCACAGGATGCAACAGACAGGACTGTAGATCTGAAAGCAATCCTCAGTGCTGTAAGTCACTTTAAAGCTCTGTCTGTTATTGTCCATTGTTTTGCCTAACATAAGCAAAAGCCTGAGTATCAAACGTCCCTCTCTCCCTCTCTCTCTCTCTCTCTCTCTCTCTCTCTGATTATATAATCTCTAATCTGAAATACCATGAGATAATGTGTTTGATATATGGTGTTTGCGTCTGCGCTGGCAGGGTGAAGATACTTTTGGACACGTAAGCCCCTGTTGGCTTTAGGAGGGTCACAACCTTTAGAAGTCTTGTTTTTGGTGGGGCTGATTGTGTAGAGATTTGAGTTCTTCAGGTTTTGATAATTTGTTGCAGTTACAGCCTCGGACACTAAACCTGTTGGAACATTGCTCTGAGGATTTGATTGTATTCAGCCATAAGATCATTAGTGAGATGAGATACTGATGTTGTGAACACAGGTCAGTGTGGCTGATTGTGACCTTAGACTGATGTGTGGCTCCATTAGATTGACCTAAGCTATGCTTTTCTATAGAGATTATACAAACTACATGTGTAACTGAATCACTACTGTGTCAGCACTTGGTGCACCCGAATTCACTGACTGGATACTTTTTGCAATACCAAGTAGTGATGAGAAGGGAGAGTTTGTGGGTGTCTGCAGTTTAAGTAATAAGGTAAGCCTAATTTCAGTCTTAAAGTAAAAACGAATGTTCTGTCAGCATTTTTCATCGTAGAAGAAAAAGAAATAATATGAATAAAATAACTGCACTGTTAAATGGAAACAGTACGTGATTTAAACTGGACAGTCACATTTTTAGGCCTTAGCCTTTGACTAAATTAACACTTGAAATACAGTATTTCTGGTACGTTCTATTGACCAAAGTTCCAGAGTAGAACTTCTGCTATAGACTATAAATAACATTATTTGCTGTTCTTTGAGAAAAAAACAGCTTTCACATGTTATGCCTTTTATACACAACATGAATCAAATAAACTGTAAAATATAAAGTAAGAATTGACTGACATCACTCCATTACAACAAAAATCTGCCAAAATAAGACTGATTGATTCTGATCAATAGATCAATAGATACATTTAATACAATACAAATATGTTTTCTTCATCACACACACTTTAAAGGGCCCCTAGGATGTATTTTTACATTTTTTTCAGTTGTTGATGTTCAGTTTAAATAGTGGTTAGACTGAAAAATCCCAAGATGTAGTATTTTAGTATACTAGTACTAGTAAATACTAGTACAACTCTAGTATTTTTCGCATTTGTACTTTCCCACTATTGTAAGTCGCTTTGGATAAAAGCGTCCGCTAAATGTAATGTAATGTAAAAGATGTGGTTTTACATGCCCATTTATAACCCTATGATTTTGCCTCTTCCTGAAACAGGTTCTTTTCCCTTTTTTGGTGATCCAAACAGTTGGGCAGCAGGCCAGATATATAAACAGTGGATGCCAGATAATGGATGTGAAAATAAATTGTACTAATGGAGTGAACTCAAAGCTGAGGAAAAATAGAAAGGAGACATTAGGATGATTGCATAGTATGCAAGAGAAGTGTATGAGAGAAGGTTAATGAAGAGATAAGCTTTGTGAATCAAAAGGTTGGCTTGGAGAAGACGTTTGATGTTTTTCTGACCACACTTACGAAATAGATTCTGTAATGGTGGAGGTTGATTTGCAGCCCAAATGTAGCATAAACATCATTAAACTTGCTTATTTATCTGTGGGGAGCAGTTATTTTTCACATTTTTTGTGTTTTTTTTTGTCACTGATGCTGCATGGGTACCAGATAATGGGGAGGTGATAGCCGTGTCTCCTAAAATGGAAAACTGAGGGAAACAGAGAGAGTAGAGATAAGAGCTGCACGGTATGGAAGAGAAGTGTCTGAGAGAGGTGGTGAGTGAAGAGAAAAGCTGTTGAATAGAAAGTATTGGGAGGACGTTTGTCTAACCTTGGCTGGTAATTGAAACTGTAATGGTGGACAAGATATTTATGTAAAGTTGGAGTCAGGACTGTTATTATGCAATCTATGTATGTGGTACTGGGCTGTTTTCTGTGCTGGTTTGTTTATGTGGGATTTGTGTTGGAAGGTGGAGATAAACAGTGTTTACAGGTTATCAGTTTCATGTACCGATCTCTCCTTATTCAACTATACCAATATACACACAGCTACACATTATATAACTCAATTAAGAGTCTCACACTCACTCTCACGCTCACTCACTCACTCTCACACTCCCTCGCTCACACTCACTCACACTCTCTCACTCACACTCTCTCACTCACACTCTCTCTCTCTCACTCTCACTCTCTCGCTCACACTCGCTCGCTCGCTCTCACGCTCGCTCTCACGCTCGCTCGCTCACTCTCTCTCACTCTCACTCTCACTCACTCTCTCTCACTCACACTCTCACTCACTTTCTCACTCACTCTCACTCACTTTCTCACTTTTTCACTCTCACACTCTCTCTCTCACTCTCACTTTCTCACTCTTTCACTCTCACACTCTCTCTCTCACTCTCACTTTCTCACTCTTTCACTCTCACACTCTCTCTCTCACTCTCTCTCACACACACAATAGACTTACCTTTCCATACCCATCACTTAAAACATACCATAGTATGTGCATGACTTCCCAGCAGTGTGATTGCCTGTGTAAAAGCTCTTACTAAGACCAGTGGTATGAGATTTGTTGCTGCGGCAGCATTTTTAGATGGAAGAAGAGTGAAGATGATGGCTGCAGTCTTTAATAATCTTTTCTTTATGCAGTAGATGGAAATACAGAATTTGTCTTTACAGTTTCCTCCAGTTTAAGGTCAGCTTTCAGTTTGAGTGTCAGCTCTGCCATTTGCCTGTTATAGCCTGGAGGGCTCTGTTAGTCCACATTTGGCCGTATGCTCATTAGAAGGGATAGATGATGTAGTTCCTGTTTCCACCACCACTAATTAAAACAAGAGATAATCAAGTCCACATTATCTACTTAAACATTAGCATTCTCTGCAGAGAGTACTGACATGGTGTGTGTGGTCAGTAGGCAAGGCCATTCTTTGCCATTCAGAGAGCTGTTTCTTATTAATACAATTCAAATGTCCAAATGATTTATAAAGAGATGTTGTTAACAAGAAAGTAGAGAGTTAACTGGTTATTTTTATTTTGAGCATGTATCCACTTAACTGATGAGTCTCTTTGATTCTATGTCAGTTAAAAATATTAAACAGAATAATAATAATAGTAATAATAATAATAATAATAATAATAATAATAATCATAATAAATTATTTAATAATACAAATCATCATCATCATCATAAATGGCACCATTTAATCATTTCTATGATGGACATTAGACAAGACATTTAGAGAGGTTTGAGGATCTAGAGAGAATGTGATACTAACTTTTTCAGATCTGATAATCCATCTGAAATTGGGACAGTCAGCCTGCAGAAGACAGCAGATCAGCAGAAGAAAAAAAAGAAAGCCCTTATTATAATAATCAGACTTTGTGCTGTGGCATGGTCATCTGGTCAATTACACATTTTTATTTTATTATTTCATTAATAATAGAATTTAAACATTTAATGTAAACATATTTAAATGATGGATATGATTATTATGTATAAGTAAATAATGAAAGTATACTCAGAACATTAGAATATTGTGAAAAAGATCATGAGGTAATAATATACAGTAAACGATCATATTTAATGTTCATGAAGTGACATTTCAAGTGACTTTTTATGTTATTGAAATGAAATATCTGAATATTTTGAGATTCTGGATTTCAGACTAAAACAAAAAAGCTTTGAAATGTCAGTTTGCCTGTAATTAATATTAAATTTGACATTTTTCCTTTTTGAATTAATGTATGAACAAAACTTTCCACAATAATAATATTGTGTGCCACAATAGTTTATGTGTATATATTATTTATTTAAAGAAATAAGGAATTTAAATAAATTACGTATTAATTTTAAAATGTGAACAAATGAATTTTGGCTTCAGATAAAGCTATATTTTGATGTATTCCTAGTTAATTTTTTTGGTAAATATCACCTCAGCTCACAAATAATAAGTTAAATTGTCTGTGCACTTAAATAGCCTTGTCCAGCTGATGTCTGTACTAAAGCACTTTCTCACACTGACAGTAATATCGTGTCTCTGAAAGACTAGAACTGGCTCTTCAAGGAACCAGAATATATCATGTATGAGCAGTACTGACTACCGACACACACACACACACACACACACACACACACACACACACACACACACACATCTTTAGGAGCTTCTTGAAGAAAGAACAGCCTCCACACTTTATAGTCTTTGCACTCTTTTGATCACGTGGTGTTAAATCCTCTTCTTTCACACAATCCAGAGTCAGAAGATCTAGCTGGTCTTCAGCTGGTGGGGTTCCAAGAAGCTCTTTAAATTGCTCTGTGGCTCTTCGCTTTGAGGGTTTGGTGTTTTGGCAGCTTTGTCTTTTGCTAGTATACATCCTAACTGGGCCAACAGGCTACAGTTTATTCTCCTGCTATTTTTATTTTTGTGTCATCAAGCACAAACACAAAAAAGCACCAGGTGTAGTCGTCTCATGGGGTTCCTCAGCTCATCAGTTTAAAGAAACTTGTCTGGTATAAAAAAAAGAAATAAAACTTTCATAGACACTCAGTTACCTACCATGGAATGGTTCCACCTGGAAAAGTGTGGCTCATTGAACAGTGCTGGGTTTTTGTATTATTTTTTTTAGCTCGTGGGACATGTCTTTTACTCACAGAATTCAGAGTAAAAATTCACTGCAGAACCTCAAAGTCAACTTGATTGTCAATCTCAGATGTGTTGAGTGAGGAATGAAATATAGTTCCTCTGAGACAGCGTGGCACATGAAGCTCAGCACAAGAACAGTAAATACAATCACTTCAGACTGAGGATGCACCTCAGAGTTGTGGACCGATTATATTTTTTATGATAATGTCCACATGTGTATGTATCAGATGTAGAAACTGGACTAAGATTAGCAGTATAGAGAAGGATTACTTATAAAGGGTTAACTTTTTCTCTTTAGCCAAAGTGATTACACGCAACAGAATTTGACCTCCACATTTAACCCAGCCCTGCAGTGAAACACACTCAATAGGCTGTGTGAACATGTGCCCGAAGCAGTGGGCAGCCCTATCCATGATGCCTGTGGAGCATTTAGGGTTTAGGTGCCTTGGTCAAGTCATGACCTGCCTGGGGATCAAACTGGTGACCTTCCGGTCACAAGACCAGATGCCTAACCACCAGATCACAGCTGCCCCCCAATCTGGATTTGAACCTGCGCAAGAAGACGCCAATGGATTTCCTGTCCATCATCTTAACTACTCAGCCACGACTCAGCCCAGCATCAACATTTAGCTTTGCTGCAATAAGATTGAAGATTGAATTAATCTGATGATTATCTTATTTTGAGCAATAAATCAACATTATTCTTATGTTATCATGCATCCCTAATCCAGAGAACAGACTATAACACAAACATGGCCAGACAGTACTGGACAGCTGGCAGTCAACACAGAACAGTGGTCAGTGAAGGTTTTTGTATATGTATTGAGGTGCATCAATCATCAATCAATAATCATTATTCCAGTTTTTTTTACAACTGCCTTGGCTGCTGAATAGTTTTTATTAGTCTTTTCAAGTACTTTCCATCAGCCAGTGGTCCAGTACAAATGTACATCATTTGTACATCATTTGCTGTTTATTGGGACTGAATTTTAAATTCATAATCTTAATGAAGTAAAGTGCTTCATTCTAGAGAAAATGAAAGTATTATGAGTAAGACTGGCTGTTAATCATGTGAATCATGTAATTATGCTCTCATATGTGAGTGCATGATATTTATCTTATAAAATTATAACAGAAATGAGAGCAGCTCATCTGACCTAAAGGTTCAAGAAAGGGTTGAGGCAAGAGGGTTGATCCCCTGAACAACAGGGCACTTAAACCCATCAGGTGTTGTGGGCGATGGAACTGCCTACTGCTCCGGGTATGTGTGTGCTCACTAATGTTGGTACTCAGATTCCTGAGTTGTGTAGTATTTGAGTTGGTTCTTATTATTTCCTTTATTATATTATAAATTAATGTGTTATATCATTTGTGCTGAAATAAAAATAATACATTGATTCTGATATTTTCTGATTCTGGATCTGGCCAATTCTGGTTTGGTGGACTTTAATCTTTGCCAATTGCAATTTTTAACGATCATTATTTTGGCAGATTCCCACTGTACTGTACTTAGCATGTATTATTAACAGCACAGTACTAACAGTGATAGTCATTAGCAGTAGATATGGTCAGCAGTGTGTTTCAGTGCAGTTATATATACACTCTGCTGTTTAAAGTGGTTGGCTACAGAAACAGGCGGTGAAGCTGAAGTTGAAAAACTTTAAAGTCTTATCAGCGCTCAAGTTCAAGAGGTTTTTATTGTCATTTCAGCTCTATACAGTACAGTACATAATGAAACAAAACAACGTTCCTCCAGAACCAGCAACACAGAAAACAAAGCATTAACAAAATACAATAAACATGCAGTCATACAGGACCTGGACTATAGTACAAGCCCTCTGACTACACTGAGACACATTACAGGACAGGACACATGTACAGATGGTCAGTACATGTTACTAAGTGATTGACTAGTAGGGAGTAAGATTCCAGGCTACATTGGTTGTGTTGTGCAAAATGCAAATGTGCAGATTGTGCAGGTGTTCTATGAGTGGGAGAGTATACAGGGATGTACCCAGCAAGCACTTAACGTTGTTTAGGCATTGAAACGATGTTTTGCCAAAACGTTTAAAAGACGTTTAATTTTCACCCAGAATGAAATTTTTTTTAAACGTTCGGGGATAACGTTGTCTAAACATTAGGATCTAAACATTCCTAAAACGTTCACAATCAAAAGTTTTCTAGACGTTTAGTAATCATTAAATTCGCTTTTAAAGAAACATTCTAGTTCTCTTGTCACGTTTATTTATGTTCTGGCTGTTATCCATCTAAACACTTATCCGCAACTTTTTAAAGAGTAACACCACAAAAACATTTTATAAGCACTTCCTATCTCAGCTCTAGAAAGTTATTTTTAACTGCTAGGCAGTTAGCTATTTAGCCTGCATTTTCACCATGTTACAACTACCATACGTGTCTGTCACACACACACACACACACACACACACACACACACACACACACACACACACAAAGGACTACAATCCTAAAGTCGTAAAAATAATTTCCCTGCAAAAATCAATCGTTTTTTTTTAAATAACGTGTCTTAAGTCCGGACTCTGATTATCCCCGATACTAGTTTCACACACGCACAGCCACAAATCACCACACACACATCATTAAATCATAAACTTTATTGAAAACAACTGAGAAAAAAAATTGTGCAAGAAAAGCTTCAAACTTGGCAAAGTGTGAATGAAGGCAGTGGAGTCACACATGCACAGTGTGAAACCCAAACTCCACTAAAGTGAGTTTAATATTAGTCACTCGTTTGATATTCAGAATTCCACTTTTCCTCACCAGTTAACTAACGCAGATTCACCAGCACCGTTACAGTTTGGGGGTGAAATAGAAGAAGACAACAAACTACAACCACAACATTTAGTAAAATTCACTTGTTATGACAGGGGGCCCCGAACTGAATTGAACCAGTGTTGGGGGGGCAGCTTGCAAAAGTTTCAGAAACACTGTTTTAGATCACAACTATGTAAAACAAATTATTTTCATATTTATAGTTATTTTTCACAGTCACACGTTTATTGTGACAAAGTGAATGTGCATCATTTATTGTTAAATAAATAAATGTAAGTAAAAGAAAACAGCTTTACAGACATGTGAGAGAACATTGTTATTAAAGCTTTAGGTTTGTTTGTTTATTTGAGCTTTGAGGGATTAATGATTTTATGTCTATTATTGCTAACCCTGTAAAGCTGCTTTGTGACATCAGTTGTAAAAAGCGCTTTATAAATAAAATTTGATTGATTGATTGATTGAGCTGTGTCTGTGGTCAGTTCAGAGCTGAAGTGTTGACAGACAAGAATTAGGACAGCTGGTCAGTTTGTTGGACCATTTTAGGTTTTTATTTTAAAAGTTACTCTAAATGAACCAAACTGTTAATTGCAATTATTTATACAGTTGTGCTCAAAAGTATTCAGACCCCTTGAACTTTTTCACATTTTGTCACCTTACAACAACAAACGTAAATGTGTTTTATTGAGATTTTAAGTGAGAGACCAACACAAAGTATCACATAATTATGAAGTGGAATGAAAATGATACATGGTTTTAAAAAATTTAATCAAATAAAAGTCTTAAAAGTGTGAAGTCAATAAGTATTCAGCCCCCTGTACTCTGATACCTCTAAACAAAATCCAGTGCAATCAATTACCTTCAGAAGTCACTTAATGAGTTAATAGAGTCCAGCTGTGTGTAATTTAGTCTCAGTATAAATACACCTGTTCTGTGAAGGCCTCAGTGGTTTGTTAGAGAACACTAGTGAACAAACAGCATCATGAAGACCAAGGACCTCAGCAGACAGGTCAGAGATAAAGTTGTGGAGAAGTTTACAGCAGGGTTAGGTTATAAAAACATATCCCAAGCTTTGAGCATCCCAAGGAGCACTGTTCAATCCATCATCACAGGCTAGAGAACCAAGCTAATATGCTAATGCTAGCTAGCACTCCAGTTGACACAAACACGCACAAACAGCGAGCCCCCCTCCTTCTCCTCACACAAACAGATGAGCACACTGCGACCTCTCCCCCGGCCAATCACACACTTGTCTAAACACAACAGTGCATTTTGGCGGCGCTGGTGAGGAGGAGCTAACAAGCAGCAGTATTACACTCACTGTCAAACTGTTTAGACAGAAAATGCAAATGAATGTTAATGCTTATTGAATTCTATTCTCCCAGCTTATCGTTGTCATCGGGGGGAAAACTTATTGTGAAAAAAATCTATCGTTTTGTCGCCCAGCACTAGTTTGCAGTTCAGTTCAATAGTGTTCTCTAACAAACCACTGAGACCTTCACAGAACAGGTGTATTTATACTGAGACTAAATTACACACAGCTGGACTCTATTAACTCATTAAGTGATTTCTGAAGGTAATTGATTGCACTGGATGTTGTTTAGAGGTATCAGAGTACAGGGGGCTGAAAACTTTTGCATGTCACACTTTTAAGATTTTTATTTGATTAAAATTTTGAAAATCATGTATCATTTTCATTCCACTTCACAATTATGTGCTACTTTGTGTTGGTCTATCACTAAAAATCTCAATAAAATACATTTCAGTTTGTGGTTGTAAGGTGACAAAATGTGAAAAAGTTCAAGGGGTCTGAATACTTTTGAGCACAACTGTGTGACAATTAATCATCAGCTAAAATGTAATGATCTTTACAGCCCTAGTGTTTTGCAGTGGTCATTGCATCATGTTTCAGTTTGTTTATTATGAGCTTGATGAAAAGAATGTGAGGTCTACACATTTGTTTTCTTCTCTTAAAATGACACCAGAATCTGTGTAATATTGTAATCATTAACCTGACACAAACCCAGTTTCCAGAATAGAAACATTCTGTTAATTGATTGCATAACTTTGATATCCATTAACATAATCAGTTCTGTGATGCCACATTAATACCAGTGTGTCAGTATAGACGGTATATTGCTCAGCATTACTGCAAAGGGGGCTAAGTAGCAATCGACATGTTGCAAAAGGTTTTCATGTTTGAGCGATTAAGTCCAGTAGCCCACATTCATCAAACAATCTCTTCTCTGAGAATGGACTAGAGATCCTGTGGTGACCTGATGCTGCTTATTCTTAGCTGAGAGACTTCTAGAACAGCAGCTCGGCCAGCCTGACCAGCTGCTAATGCCTGACCGCTGGATTAAAGCTGTACTGATTTTCATAGCTCAGGAGAAGGTGTAGTCAGGACATTTCAAATCAGAATAAAACTAATAAAAACAAATCACATTCTGAAAGAACAAAAACGTTGAAAACAATTGAAAACAACTCAAGTAAATAAATGTTACATACCAATAAAATACACTGTGTATTTAAGTGGCACATGGATCATGCTTTATCATTTCCTTTCCTTTTAAAACAACTCCATTTTAATTTGTATTTTGTCTTTCGTTTTTATTTTGGTTTCATGTAACCATGAAAAGTGAAATTTGACTCTAAAGCTGAACTAATACACTATTGTCCTGGGTTAGTAAGAGATCTTCACCCACAGATCATGACTCTTTACTGCACAAATGAAGTGCCCATGGAATGGGGAGATTTACTCTTGAACTGTGTGTCTGTGTTCTACCCCACTGCCACCATGTTCCACTCAATTCATGACGTTGAACAAAAAGCTCACCCACAGTCTGCCATCTGCACTGTACAGTGAAAACCGGAACACCTCTCCAACATGACATACCCCATTTAATGTGAGCATTTGCCCACTAATGTCGGTTACGATGACAAACTGCAGTCAGTTGGTGATGCTGATGAGGACGACAAGCATACACATGAGCTTCCCTGAGATGGTTTCTGAGAGTTTGTGCAGAAATTCTTTGGTTATGCAAACTGATTGTTGCAGCAGCTGTCTGGGTGGCTGGATGTGGAGGTCCTTGGTTGATGTGGTTACACATGGTCTGCGGTTGTGAGGCTGGTTGGATGTACTACCAAATTCTCTGAAACACCTTTGGAGACAGCTTATGGTAGAGAAATGAACATTCAGTTCATGGGCAGCAGCTCTGGTGGACATTACTGCAGTCAGCATGCCAACTGTATGTTCCCTCAAAACTTGCGACATCTGTGTCATTGTGCTCTGTGATGAAAGTGCACATTTTAGAGTGGCCTTTTATTGTGGCCAGCCTGAGGCACACCTGTGCAATAACCATGCTGTCTAATCACCATCTAGATATGCCACACCTGTGAGGTGGATGGATTATCTCAGCAAAGGAGACGTGCTCACTAACACAGATTTAGACACATTTGTGAACAATATTTGCAGAAATATTGCCAGAAAAAGGCCTTTTGTGTACATAGAAAAAGTCTGAGATCTTTGAGTTCAGCTCATGAGAAATGGGAGCAAAAACAAAAGTGTTGGGATTATATTTTTGTTCAGTGAAATTTACTCAAACCCTAAATTAAATATAATAATTCTAATCATATTCTAAAGATTCTAGTTTTTTTCTGAGCTAATATCCATACTGATCAGCAGTCAAATAATAAAGGCTTGAAATATGTCACATTACATGACAGTTAACTTTTTGAATTAAATTATGAACAAAAATGTACTTTTTAATGACTTAATTTTTAGATGCACTGCTGTAGTACATTTCTTATAAAATCTGTGAAATCTTAGATGCAAGGTCTGTAATATTTTAAGAAACATTTCCTGTGAATTTATGTCCTAATAATATATAATAATGTAATTTTAATTGGAACATTCACCACAAACAGAATCCACCGTGTGTGAAAACTGTTCCTGGTTTGGGTTGGAGACATCTGCAGTGTTGGAGATTTTCTCAATTTACCATCAGTAGACTTATTAATACTAAAGTCATAAAACCAGAAAAACACTGAAGTTCTCATAAAAAAGTTTTGGCACATTAACCTTGTACCAGGTCCCACTGTTCCAGCATCCATTCCTTCCAGTCAGAGACTTCCTTCAGACTTTCTGAAGTTCCACACAAAAAATGAGGACTTATGAAAGCTGAAGCTACTTCCTACTAAACTATTTCGGGCTATTCTGAGCAGCTAATTAAAGAATCTGCTTAAAATAAATTATGCGTCATAACTTCAGTTACAGTAATTGTTGATATTTACTGACATTTGAGTCCCAAACAAGTACACCTGAGCTCTCAGCTTCTGCCTGCTGAAAGGCACCATCTTGTGGCATAAAGCTGAGTTGTAACATTCATTTACTTTATGTCCCTTCAGTGCTGTGCAGCCTGACGTAAACAATTTATTGAACAAAAAAAATCTACATTTTTAGTGTTCAACAGTATATTGAAAGCAATATTATTATTATATATATATTATATTATTACAAAAACAATAAAAGCAATAAAAAACTAATTAAAGCAATATATATATATATATATATATATATATATATATATATATATATATATATATATATATATATATATAT
>BRDA01011115.1:20766-34494 GCA_036984385.1 Crenuchus spilurus | reverse complement strand
TATATATATATAAAATTAAGGAGAATATTCAAACTAAAACCATTAAATGCCCATAAAACACTACATAAAAGCCAGACTAAATAAGTTTTTAATTTGGATTTAAATATATTAATATTTTCAGCTGATGTCACTCTACATGGAGACTGTTCCAGTGTTTTGGATCATAGTGTAGAACATGTATTTATTTCATGTAGCTTTTGAACAACAATACAAACTCAGATTTGAGCAGATTCAGGTGAATAATCCTAAAAACATACAGTTGACTGTTAAGAGGTTAAAAATCTAAAAGCTCCTGATTTAGTGTTCAGCAGAAAATGTTAAGCTTCTGTTATTGTGTTAGATCATAATTTTTGTGTGTATGTTTATTACAGCACACTGAGGTTATTGTTCAGATGGAAACGAGTTTAAACATTTAAAAAATGTTTTTTTAGCTAAATACAATTCAGTTACAGATATAAAAATGAAGCGCCTAGTAGGGGACTAACCGCGACCCTGATAAGGATTAAGCGGGTGTGATAATGGATGGATGGATATAAAAATGAAATAAATGTGTAAAATGTTTTATGTGTTAAATGTAAGTAAATTAGAAATGATGTAGTAAAAAGGGCTGAAAATGGAGATAATTAAATTTGGTCCCTGTGTTCACTTATCATCATTATGAAACATTTCATTTAACCAGCAGTGAGCAGACTTTTGCATTAGATTGTGTTATTTGAATTGTAATGATGAACTGCTGTGAGACTAATGTGTAAGGTGTGGAGTTGAGAGTGGTTGCAGATTAAAGAGTCACACAATGTTCTTTTCATTTTGGCCTTTCACTCACACACAAATACCATTTCACACATCCTTCCATCCCGTTTACTCCTCAGTGACTCCAGTGTCAGGCCTTTGGTGCCCTCAGCACGTTACAGTCTGAGTGTTTGTCATTCTGCATCTCATCTGATCTTCCTCTCCAAGTCGCTCAGCTCACAGACCTGCAGAAGCTCTCTCTGACTGTCACCTTTTATTTCCACATCTTTCCTTGATATCTGTATATGTGTGTATGTTGGATGAGGAGGCCTCACTGTCCCCAGGAAAAAAACAATCCTCTGCATTAACTTCAAATAAAACTGTCCCAAAAATACACCCTGTCAAGTCTCAAACTCCTCTAGTGATCCCCAAGCGCAGCTGGACAATTTTACAATGTAAACATGAGCTTTAAATAATCAAAACACATTTAGATGAAAACAGACATGTTCGAAATGACATGAAGAGAACCAGCTTAAAATAAAACAGGACAAATAAAACAACTTTTAAATATACAACTGCTTATTTAAATGACCCTCTTAACAGTCCACTGTCCATGCATTTAGGATTATTCACCTGAATCTCTCCTCAAATCCAGTGTTTGATACCACAGCTACATGAAATAAATATACAATATTGATGAACTCTTCAAATGATCAGAAAATGTGTTTTATTGTTTGTAATATAATAATATTTACAATTTACTGCTAAATACTAAAATATAGAAGCTTTTAGATTTTCAGTCCCAGAGATTGTTTGTTTATTTCAGGCTGCACAGCATTGAAGGAACATTATGTAGCTTAATCTTCCAACTCAGATTTGTGCCACAAGAGGGCACCTTTCAGCAGGACAAACTGAGAGCTCAGGTCTATTTGTTTGGGACTCAAACATCAGTAAAAATCAGCACTTATTTTAACTGAAGATATGACACACAGTCTATTTGAAGCAGAATCTTTAATTAACAGCTCAAACTAGTCACAAATGAACAAACTGAGAAGAAAGAAGGGAGTTTCAGCTTTCATGTGACTCCTCATTTTTGTGTGGAGCTTAGAAAAGAAGAAAGTCACAAAGCTCTGAAGGATCTGCTAACATGTCCAGCCTATAAGAGGATAAAAGGGACTGCTTTTTTAATAAAATAACTTTATGTAGCATACAGGTAGCACACAAGAACGCAGGTGGCACTCAGCAATAGTGGACCAACTAATCCAGTTTCCTAATTTCTCATTCTGTGGAAATTATGCTTATAAGTACGTTCTGTCCTATACAGATCCCCTGATGTGACATAATAGTTGTTTTTAAAAGACAAATTTAACTTTGACATTTAAATTTATGGCCAATTTATTATCTTTTGACCCCAACATATTATTTTGTGACCACACCTATAAAGTAACATCCACATCACCTCACGGCCTCCACTGGACAGAGTCTATTCATTCTGGCAGTTTGTTGTGACTTTGACTCATATAGTTGTTAGAAAGTAAAAGTGAAAAGTAAAAAAAATAAGTGTTATTTAAATATGATCTTTATTTAAATATGGCTTCTTTATTTTTTACTATTTTTCTCAGCTGTCATTATTGTTTATTTAAGATCTAGTTTAGATTGATGGTATTTCTCCCGTGTTGCTCTTTTTTTAATGTTATGATGGTTCCTGTTTTGTGCTGTAAAAGTGATTTGTTTTTGTTTTTATCCATGATGCAGAGGTCTGTTCACTGTTCACTTTTGTTTTGCACTGACTTTTGAGATTCAGAGGTTCAAACCTCAGTCACATGGTGTCCATATGAGGTCATTTCAGAGCAGTTATCACCTCAAGCTGTAAGTGTCCCTCCCTGACTTTGCATATCTGCTATCCTGATGTGGAAAGAGCAGCTCACTCTGAGCATTAGTACTGTGATTTTTACAGACACAAGCCTGTATGAACTATTATATTCACAGTAAGATTACAAAAAAACCCCCCAAAAAATATTGTTTTTGTTTATAATTTAATATGACAAATATACGTATATATTTTATATTTAGAACATAAAGCGACACATTTCAAGCCCCATTTTGTTGTAATAATGATCAGTGAGGCTTATAGCTCATAACAATCAGAACTCCAGACTCACATTATGATGATCTGTGCTGGTGAGTTTGAGTAAAACACTATAAACAGTATAAACACTGTGTGTCTCTCTCATCACTAATATCTACACTCCTGAACCAGAGACAACATCAGAAGTGTCTGACCTGGACTGAGCAGAACCAGAACTGGACTGTTACTCAGTACAAAGTCCTCTTTTCAGATGAAAGTCACTTTAGTGTTTCATTAGTAAATCAGCTGCTAGAGTCTGGAGGAAGAGTGGAGAGACACACAATCCAAGTGTCTGAAGTCCAGTGTGCAGTTTCTGCAGTCTGTGATGCTTTGAGGTGTCATGTCATCTGCTGCTGTTGCTCCACTGTGTTTAGTCCAAAGTCAACATCTACCAGAGACTTTAGAGCACTTCATGCTTCCATCTTCAGCCAGACTTAACATCCGCCCACAGTGCCATAACTAGTACTAAATGGTTTGCTGACCATATTACTGTGCTTGACTGTCCCGTTAACACATGAGCCTTAAGCCAGACTGATCAACATTAAAAGACTTGAAATATGTGACAGTTTTAACGTTTGAATAAAATGTTGACCAAAAGTGAATATTTTGAGAGTATTTGATCTGCAGTGTTTAATGTGTGATTGTACACTGCCACAGATTCAGACGTGACAGACTGAGTTTGCAGACAGTAGATTAATCTACTGGCCAGTCTGATCTTGCATGGTGTGATGAACCTGACCATACTCTGTTATTGCATAATAACACTGGTCTGTTTATATGATGATGGGGTTTTATTCCACCGTCTCGTTTATACTTTTGTTTGTAGTGGATTTGAAAAAGTGACACATCTCAATCACACACAGCCTCTGTAGAGACAAATCCAGTAACTTTAATCTGATCTGACCTTCAGAGGTGAAAATTATTCCAGAGGCAACTGTTATTCCACTAGAGAAAGTGAAGCAATATATATCTGTTTTGCTATAAGGCTGATACAGATTTCAGTGGCTCAGGAAAGAGAGGATTCATGCCATCGGCTATCAGCAGATGGATACTTGTGTATCGAAGAAAACAGCCAACATCTGCTCAAACTGTGAGGCTGTTTATATCAAATGCACTGTGCATAGCCAAGATTAATGAAAATGACCGCTGTGGCAGCCTAAATGATGGAAAAACCATCTGCACTGTGCAGTGCACGGCTGACTTGACATGGTGCAGAGATGACTTGAAATGTGTGAAAGTAAAACATTGACTGTTTCAGTGAAAAATCCCCAATGCTGAATGAATTCCAGCTCCAGATGCACTTAAATGAACACTGAGCATTAATTCAACACTGTAAGTTAATTCAGAACTGGGGATTTTGCTGTGGACCACAGATCCATTTCCATAAGTTGGGAAAAGGAAAAAGATATTATAGGATTAAAGCACGTTTACGCAATTTCTCAATCTCTGTATGAAGGATCATATCATAATTCCAGATTGAGGAATATTTATAGTAAAAGGGATTAACATGTTGTAAAAAAATAAAGTAATATGCCAGAATGTCATCCTGTTTCCTCATGAGCTGTTGTGGATTGTGCTAAATCAGAGCTAAGTGGTCCTGTCTGGTCACCTGTACTTTATGATGACAGACTGTCAGGTCGTGTTACAGTAAATAGGCAGAACGTGCTCTTCCCAGAAAAAGAAAAAAAAAAAAAAACTTAAGAATATCAAGTCACCAGAACTAATCAAAACTGCAAAGTGTAAAGCTGACAAAGTGAAGCACCGTGAAGCTTATTATAAGACCAGAGTGAAGCCACTTTTAACATAGTCATATGGTCCATCATTCAGTGATGCTAATGAGTGTGGTGTGTTTATGAGTTAACAAACACTTATACGCAGGTAAAATGGTTTTAAAATGACTGTTTATTATTGCCCAGTACATTAAGTGTTTACCGGGTGTATATATAAGGTATATACAGGTCTGGAAAGTATAAGACCACTGCAGATGATCGGTCTCTCTAGGATGACTATTTATAATGTTTGTGTGTGTTGACTAAAATTAATATTTATTTTATTCTATGAACTACTCTCAACATTTCACCCAAAATATCATTTAGAGCACTCATTTATGGAAAATGAACACCTGGACAATCGAGAACAAAGGCAGTGTTTTCAGACCTAAAATAATAATAATAACAATAAATAACATGATACTAATGTGAAGTTCAGAAGTCCGTATCTGGTGGAATAAGTCTAATTTAATTATGCTCTACATCAGCTTTTCACATTGATGTTGAGTGACTGACACTTCTGGAGATAATATTCAAGAAACTTTGCTTTGTTTGATGACCTGTAACCATCCATCTTCTTCTGTATCATATTCCAGAACTTTTCAGTGGGATTCTGGAAATCGGACTGGACATTTGTAGTGGCCTCTTAATTTTTAACAGAGCTGAATATAAATAAATATATTAAATATAAATACACTTCTCAAAAAAATAAAGGGAACACTAAAATAACATCCTAGATCTCAATGAATAAAATATTCCAGTTGAAAATCTTTATTTATTACATAATAGAATGTGTTGAGAACAAAATAACATAAAAATGATCATTGTAAATCAAAATTATTATCCTGCTGCTGGGTTGTTGCCCTCCTACGGCCCCCTCCATGTCTCCTGGTGTACTGGCCTGTCTCCTGGTATCTGCTCCATGCTCTGGACACTGTGCTAACAGACACAGCAAACCTTCTTGCCACAGCTCACATTGATGTGCCATCCTGGATGAGCTGCACTACCTGAGTAACTTCTGTGGGTTGTAGACATCACCTCATGCTACCTCTATGGTGAGAGAACTGACAGAATGCAAAAGTGACCAAAACATCAGCCAGAAAGGATGAGAACAGAGAAAAGGTCTGTGGTCACCACCTGCAGAACCACTCCTGAATAGGGGTTGTCTTGATAATTGCCTCTCATTTCTACCTGTTGTCTGTTCCATTTACACAACAGCAGGTAAAACTGATTCACAATCAGTGTTGCTTCCTAACTGGACAGGTTGGTTTCACAGAAGTGTGGTTGACTTGGAGTTACACTGTGTTGTTTAAGTGTTCCCTTTATTTTTTTGAGCAGTGTATTATAATAAATATCATCATTGTCCTATGAAACCATGTATGTGCACAATAGTTACAGGAGAAGACATAAACCCTTTCATCATTTCTGAAGCATTTCTGTTGTTTGTATATGTAATAGTCATTATATATGTAACGTGGTGGTGTGGAGGTGGCGTGTGAGAAGCAGGAGGCAGGATGCAGTACAGAGTGATTCTAATGTGAATGCTTAATGTAGAAAAGGACACAAACAAAACTAAGAGGGAGTAGTGGCGAGTAGAGATGGCAGACACAGGCACAGGTAACTTTGACATGAAACAATCAATGACCAACAAACCCTGACATGAAACAGGAGCTTAAATAACAATGTAATCAGAGCTGAGTGATGAGACAAGACACAAGACGGGCGAAGACACTGACAAGGGCATGATGACACAGACAGAGCACAAACGAGGCAGAGTATACTGTGTATATATACACACACATACGTTTTGAATTAAATAATGAACAACAAACTCCTGCATGGTATTATTATTTATTTATTTTTTGAGTAATACAAATAATACTGCCATGAGGACAGATTTTTAACGGATTATATTATTTGTAAGCTTTTATTTATTTGTATGTATTTTAACATGCATTTTACAAGCATGTAAACATGTTTTGCCCAAATACAGAAGTTAATAAATGTGATGTTGGGTAACCTGTACTGTAGGTATTGTCGTGTTGTTTTAGGTGATGAGTTGTGTTGATGTACTGCATGTAAAATCAGAACTCTTTGCTACAGTGATCTAAATATGAATTCATTCCAGGTCCCGAAGAGAAACTACAAAACCAGAGGGAGGAGTTCGTAAGCCTGGAAGGTAATGAAAACTCTCATTATTTCTCACATAACTCACACAGGAATTAATTTACTCCAGTCTCCTGGGGTATAAATTTACATGTCATGCTCATTCCAGACTGGTAAGAAAGTGCCTTAAATGGCCAGTGTTGTTTTTTAAGGAACTTTGTTTGTTTTCTAACTCCTGTTCTTAATCTGTTTCAGCCCCATTCTGAAGAGGAGCCCAGATATCACTAAGAATCCAGTGACGAAATCTGAGCAGTTACTCAGGATAGATGATCATGACTTCACGATGAGGCCTGGCTTTGGAGGTAAAGCTGATCTCTAGACCAGGATTTCAAACCATTGATAAACATATTACACAGTGTTATGACCTGTGTCATCAATAAGACACACAGGACTGTGTATATGAGGCTGTTTTCAGACCTGGTTTTAACATCCGTCTGTGCTTTAGCTGTGGGTGTTGCATGATGTGTGAACTCATTTGCAGGTGGGATTAAGGTAGTGGTGTGAGTATTACAGCTGGGTTTGGCAGGTTTAGACATTCAAGTTATTGTTGGTAGAAACTGCATTGTACCAGAAATAAGTGAGAAATAGTCTTTTCTGATTGGCTGGCAGATGCGTATTAATTCTGTAGACCAGCTGTGAAGTACTTTAATCATATCTATGGACACGTTGAATGATAGCTACAAGGGTTAGACAATGAAAGTGAAACAGCTGGTTTTAGAGCACAATAATTTATTAGTAGGTGTAGAGCCTCCTTTTGCAGCCAATACAGCGTCAGTTCGTCTTGGGAATGACATATACAAGTCCTGCACAGTGGTCAGAGGGATTTTAAGCCATTCTTCTTGCAGGATAGTGGTCAGGTCACTACGTGATGCTGGTGGAGGAAACCGTTTCCTGACTCGCTCCTCCAAAACTCCCCAAAGTCGCTCAATAATATTTAGACACAAAGACTTGCTGTCTTGGTCACAGATGCGCCAGCAAGACGTGCACCAACAATTTGTCCTCTTTTGAACTCTGGTATGTCACCATAATGTTGTGTGCATTGTAATATACTATATAACTGTGCTCTTACCTGCTAACTGAACCTTCACACTCTGCTCTTACTGGTGCAATGTGACATTAATGAAGATTGGCCACCAGACTGGTCCAATTTAGCCATGAAACCTCCCACATTAACATGACGGCTGTTTCACTTTCATTGTCTAACCCCTGTATAACAGTTGTAGTGAGTCCCCATTACTGTGGCAGTCTGTGATAGAGCTGCACTAGTCGGTAACAAATGTGCAAACATGGATGATTAAGATTAATGCACATAAATATACAAAACTGTCTCAATGTGGTAACTGACATATAAGCGGGACAACGGCCTTCGAGGTGTCCTGTTACCTAATTAACTTCCTTGGTGGAGGAAGCTCTCCACTGACCGTTATCCCAATGGTATGTTCCCCAGGAAAACACATTTGTAGGCTACATGACATGCTGTAAAGACTAAATAAAACTGAACTAAAGGATGTATGTATTAAATCTTGAAGGCTCTCTTGTAGATGCTTTGTTTAGATAGATTACAGCAATTAGTTATACATTATTATTTGTTGGTAGAGATACAAATCGCAACGCTTGCCTGACATCTGTCAATATGGCTCATTTTGTAGTGCTGATTTATTTCTGCTGTGACATTTTTATTATTACAAAAGCTAAAAGTGGGTGAGTGTGGACATGACCATGATGCAAATTGTAGAAGTGCAAGCAGACATGACATGTAGTCAAAGTGGGTGGACACGGGCAAGAATAGTACTAAATTTTGTACACTGTGGCAGAGGTGGGAATGAATACACATCCTGCAAATGATACATTGCCATGTGCATCACTCACTACTTCACATCTGCATTTGTCTCTGTTTCGTTTATGGTTGGGTCACACATGGGTCATACAACAGGTGCCTGTTAATGCCAGGCCTTGACAGGGCCTCTGTATGATGAATGGATACCTCTAGCGCTAATGTAAACATATATGAACAATGAATATGGATAACTGTCAAGCAAAATTGGTCATCTGTTGCCTCTTTTTCACTTGCATGGTTCTAGTGCTGGTGCCAAAGGCAGCATAATCTTGCTGTACTGGAACATGAGATACACAGACCAGCAAATCAGTTGACCTTGGTGTAGGGATGCACCAGAATGAAAAGTTTTGGCTGAAACCAAACAAAATTAAACATTTTGGCCAAATACTGAACGTTTTTTTAGTTGAATAGTGTAATGCCCTGCCCTGCGCCCAGTGAGGGGGTGGGGGACTAACCGCGACCCTAATAAGGATTAAGCGGGTGTGATAATGAATGAATGAATGAATGAATATATGATTATAAAATAACTAAACTATTTCTCAAGACTATTAGTCTTGTATTTAGGAATTATTGTAAAGTTATTTTACTTTACAAAGACAATCACTGAGGCTGTGATGTGACTGGGTAAACTATGACAACACATGACAATGACGACATGCATAACTATGAAGACAATATAAAGTAGACAATACAATGACAGAAGAAGACTTTGAGACACAAGGGAGCCCATATAGCAAACATATCCAAAGCAAGGATGAGGGGCCAGGGCTGTGCAGTGATGAGGTGGCTGGGGTGGAGACATAATACGTGAATGAAGTAAACAAACAAAGAGCACATTGAGACGAGGCTGTGGCGGGAGGTTTCACACATCATTAGGTTTAATAAGATGAGTTGAATTGATAATTCTTTTACAGTATATTTTATATGAAACAAAGGTTATAAAAATTCCCCAACAAGGCAATAATGTATGAAAATGTCTAAAATGAATGATGTAAGTCACATGGATGGGTTGTGTGTTTAATGTGAGTGTCACTGGCTGCAGACTAAAACACTTCATATTTCTTCTGGTAATTGTGAGACGGTCCCTAACACTGTAGCCGGTGGAGCACAAACAGAAAGCTCAGCGGCTGTATTCATCATAAGTGCAGTCTAGTAAAGGTTGTGCTTGTAGTTTGTGGGTGAGGAAAAGCACAATTCTTAATGTCCAAAAAGGTCACAGTGCCAGTAAAAACGTCAGTGTTCTGTATAAATTATTTGTGTTTTCACTTATTTGGCCAAACACCAAAAGTGTTTTTTTTCCCATTTTTGGCCAAATAATTTCAGTTGCAGGATATTTGGTGCCTCCCTACCTTGGTGACTTGGTTCAGTTGCACAGATCATCAGCAGCCACCTCTGATATTGTAAAGTGTTTTAAAACACTGATTCTGGGCTGTTAGATATGCCCTCAAAGAACTGAACTACATTTGCAGAAGAAGAGGATGTTCCGTCATGTGTTTTATATGATGTCTTCCTCTGACTTCTGTTTCTGGATTAGGGAAAGCCCACATTCACATGCAAAACTGTTGGGCTCTCAAACCAGTGGAAATACAGGTACATTATTGCAATATTCACTGGCTCATGGCAACCAGCAACAGCTTGAGCATGAGCACCCACACTTTTTTGGTGTAAAAGTGATATTTTGCTACTTAATTACATAACAATATAGGAAAACATATTTTACTTACTTTAGCAAAGGTGGAGACATCAGTTAGAGATCACTTCTCCAGGTTTGGAGGAGGAGGGAAGACTGTACACATGCACAAACATGGTTGGTTCCTTTATTAATCCAAACAGGAGTAAGACTAACAAAGATAACTGGTGACAGAATGAAACTAGACACAACCATTCTCAACTACAAGAAATACTGGACGAGGACATAAGGATGGAACAGATATAGGCAAACTAGTCATCAGTTGAACCATTGTGCAGTGCTGTGAAACAATGGACAGGTGAACATGGTAACAAGGTGGGTGTGACAGAGGTGGAGACATTAAGTAAACAGTAAAAGACATGTGGACATGGAGACATGACGTGATCCTGACACACTTACTGTACCTCTTTTTGAGAAATGGGTTTGGACAAAAAGAGATATAAGTACATATACTCCAGTCTGTGTGCCTAGAACAGTTTGATCCTGTTTTCTGGCACACAAATCATTCTTCCTCAGTTTAATTGTCTTTGGCTTGAGTGTAACACATACCACTCATACTACCAAAATATTGGGCAGGTCTGGTGGGAAAACGTGGCTGTCTCGTGCTGGACTTTCTGTGACATAACAGCCGAGGGATTTCAGCCTGTTGGCCGAGCCCAGCGATTAATTACAGACGAGCAGCACACTGCAGCTCTGTGCTTCACTAACCCGTCTCCGACTTTGCTAATCTTCAGCGTTCTTACGTCAAAAAGCTGGAAAGCTGGCAAAAATGTCAATAGAGAGGTCAGATCAAAAGCAAAAACAGGAACCTCGCTGTGAAACCGTGTGTCTGTCATGACCATTTATGGACTTCTTGTCTGGATTTCTTATTGGAGACTGCTGATATAAGAGAGCGTTGGGATGTCTCTGGGAGTTTTTTGTGGTAATAGTTTATGAGAAGGCTGTCAGTGTTGTAATCTACTGTTGACTTTGTAGTGCTCTTTTTGAGCAATTTAATTCAAATGATTCATTAAATGTTCCTTCAAATGAAGTTGTATAAATTAAGGGTAATTAGGATTTCAGTTAAAAATGCAGGAGCCTCCTCTAATGCAGTCTGCAAACTGTCCGCCATAATATATATATATATATATATACTGTCATGTTGCCTCAATGTGCTTGTAGGAGAACTCTAATCACTTCAAACTGTCTCATGACGATGCTGAAGGCAGCAGAGGAAATGCACCTTCTGTGGTCAGAACGCAGCACAGATGGGACTGGGCTTTGAACCTGTTAGACCTCACCTTTCCACTGTTAAGCCACAAATTTATGCCGTGATTTGTACTCTTGACCTGAACCCATTTTAATTTCACCCAGAGGAAATCACGGCTTTGACTTTCGGAAGTACGACTGTGCTGTATGTAAATGTGGCGTTCCATTTCTCTGTACTTACACTGCAGGGATTTACTGGGTTAGGGGCAATGTGCGGCCGGATTATGGAACGAGTGCTACTTCTTATGGCATTGTGGATTACACCGAATGATGTATGCATTTAAATCCTCAGTCATTTACGTCCACATGCTGTGTCTCACTTTAGCTCTAAAGAGCTATGAAGATGGATTGGATATCAGGCCAACGACTCTGAAGAGCAGACCTAGTGAATTTTGACCTTCAGTAATAGTGCTCGCTCTGTGACACACAGAATACAAAGTAAAAACTATTAGAGATGTATTGTTAGCATGAAGGACTGGGGAAAAAAGCCAAATGAGGCCTATAAACCTAATGCATTGTGACATGCCATACATAAAGTCCTGGAAAGCTCATGGAGCAGGAGCTACAGGGCACTTGGTGCTGTAGAATGATTTATTTTGGCTAGTATATGACTGTGTGGAAGTGCTGTGACCTAATTGTGTCCCTTTGCCCCGAAGATGTGGCGAGGACTCATAGGCCACAAATAGAATTGGGGAAATAATGAAAATGTTCATGTCCACTCTGCTTCTGAAAACCTTTGACTTACTTTCGAGCTTCAGAGAAAGTGCTGAAAACTCAACCCAACAAACATTAGACTGTGAATAAGTCATAAGCATACACTACTGCTCACACGTTTGGGGTCACTCATTAATTAAACTGAACATTTTCCATGATAACAGTGACTGTTCAGAAGGGAATTGTTTTGCTGCTGCTCCACATGCTCAGTCGTCTATGGTAGAGGAGTGAGGTAGGACAGTGTCACCACTCAGTTTTGGTGTCTCCCACAAGTTGTTCACAGTTAGTTTATAGACGTTAGTACAACTGCTTACTGGACGTTGACTACGTATTTCAGACAAGACATCATGGGATGTAGAAATATGGTGGATATGAGCAGCATTAGTGTTGTAGAACTTTTTTCACTAATGTAGAAGAAAAAAATGTTTTTTTTAAAGACATGCTCCAGATTAAAATTCTTTGCACATATCTCCTAGTGATGAATTGTGTTTATTTATATTTATGAACTAATATCTCCTATTCTAGTGATTAATAGTGTTTATTGAGGTTTTTTATGGACTAATATCTCCTATTCTAGTGATTAATAGTGTTTAATGAGGTTGTTTGTGTAGTAATATTTCCTTTTATTATTGATTAATAGTGTTTATTTATGTTTATGGACTAATATCTCCTATTCTAGTGATTAATCGTGTTTATTTACGTTAATTAATTAATATTATTAATTAATTGATAATTAACTCCTATTCTAGTGATTAATAGTGTTTACTGAGGTTGTTTATGGACTAATATCTCCTATTCTAGTGATTAATAGTGTTTATGTTTATGGACTAATATCTCCTTTTCTAGTGATTAATCGTGTTTATTTATGTTTATGGACTAATATCTCCTATTCTAGTGATTAATAGTGTTTATTGAGGCTGTTTATAGACTAATATCTCCTACACAGTAAATCTGCCAGTGTTAAATCAACACAATTAGAGTTAAATGAACACTGAGACTGTTAAATTTTGACACCCTCAGTGTTAATTTAACTCTAATAGTGTTGATTTAACAGTGGCAGATTTACTGTGTATTCTGGTCATTAATAGTGTTTATTAAGGATGTTTATGGACTAATATCTCCTATTTTAGTGTTTACTGAGTTTGTTTATGGGCAAATGTCTCCTATTCTAGTGATTAATAATGTTTATTTATGTTTATGGACTAATATCTCCTATTCTAGTGATTAATAATGTTTATTTATGTTTATGGACTAATATCTCCTATTCTAGTGATTAATTGTGTTTATTTATGTTTATGGACTAATATCTCCTATTCTAGTGATTAATAGTGTTTATTTATGTTTATGGACTAATCTCCTATTCTAGTGATTAATAGTGTTTATTTATGTTTATGGACTAATATCTCCTATTCTAGTGATTAATATTGTTTATTTAGGATGTTTATGG